>JAGFNQ010004999.1:93357-115530 GCA_024364735.1 Boesenbergia rotunda
GAGAAGGGGATTGCCTTAGTTGCAGGGGAGATCCAACAAGAAGAAGAAGGAGAAGAAGAAGAAGAAGGAGAAGGAGGTCTCTTCATCTTCATCCTCTTCCGAATCCGAGTCCGATTCCGAGGAAGATGGCAGCGGCTCCTCATCCTCCGAGATGGCGAGCTTTGTGAGAAGGATGATGAGAAGGGGTCGGCGCTTCAAGGATAAAGGTAATCCTAGTGAAGCCAAACTTGATAAGACTAATGCTTCTTGCTTTGAGTGTGGTAGGAAAGGGCATTTCAAGAATGAATGTCCAAAGCTAAAGAAGAAGGAGGAGATATTCAAAAAGAAAGAAGAAAAATCAAAGAAGAAGAAGAAAGCTTTGAAGGCCACTTGGGATGAGTCATCCTGAAGCTCATCGGATGAAGAGGAGGAGAAGAGCACAAGGCATGTGGCACTCATGGCTCTTGGAGAGGAAAGCAGTGATGAATCTTCCAACTCCTCAAACGCGGCTTCATCATCTTCGGATGATGAAGAGGTAACTTCTCCCGAGCTTGAAAAATATTATAGAGCAATTGTATGTTTAACCAATATGTTAAAGAAGTTGAAAAATAAGGTTAAAGCATTGCAATTAGAAATTGATCAATTGAAAGCATCTAGGGATGATAATATAGATGACTTTCATGTTGAATTGTTAGAAGATGAGATTAAGTCATTAAAACTTGAGGTTGAAAATTTGAAATCTTCTAAGGTTGAGGATGTAGATGATTTGCATGATGACTTGCTAGAAGAAGAAAACAAATCATTGAAGAGTGAAGTTGAGAGACTCAAGAATATTCTTGAGAAGTTCTCAACTAGCTCTAAAACCCTAGACATGATCTTGAATGCCCAAAGGGCAGTCTACAATAGGGCCGGTATTGGTTACCGACCCAAAGAACCCTCATTCATGTCTTTGATGTCTAGGACTGATATGAGACAATCTAGGACACCCAAGGTTCAAAAGAAAGTTGTCAAGGCATGGGTGCCTAAGTCTTGTTTAGTTGATGCTTTAGGTCCCAAGGTTTGGGTACCTAAAACATCTATTTTTCGAATTGTGTAGGTTATGATTGAGGGGGAGCATCTATCAACTTGGTTCGTTGATAGTGGGTGCTCCAATCACATGACCGGGGATAGATCATTGTTTACCACACTTCACAAGAAAAGTAGAGGTAATATTTCATTTGGTAACAATGGTAGTCATAAGGTCATAGGAATAGGAGACATTCAAATATCCGAATGTCTTAGAATTTCAAATGTCCTTCTAGTCAAGGGGATGACATTTAATCTCCTATGTGTAAGTCAATTGTGTGACACGGGTTACATAATTGATTTCCAACCAAGTCAATGTCTAGTTAGACTACATGACACATTGGACACGGTACTAGTAGGAACAAGAGTAGACAATATTTATCAAGTTTCATTTAAAAGTGCTACTAATGCTCTTGCTAAGTGTTTCATGTCAAAAGAAGAAGAATCCACCCTTTGGCACCGGAGACTAGCACATGTGAACATGAAAAACAACCGGAAGTTGGCCAACAAGGGATTAGTTCGTGGCTTACCAAGCATCAAGTACGAAAAAGATAAACTTTGTGATGCATGTCAAATGGGTAAGCAAACAAAATCTGCACATAAAGGTAAAAGCGCTGTAAGTACATCTACCACTTTAGATTTACTTCACATGGATCTATTTGATTGTAGTACTATCATATCATTGAATGGTAGTAGATATTGCTTTGTGATCATTGATGATTTTACTAGATATACATGGACTTACTTTTTAAAATATAAGGACCAAACCTTAGATACCTTCATTTCTTTTTGTAGAAGAGTTGAAAATGAAAAATCATCAACCATTAAGACAATTAGAAGTGATCTGGAGGTGAATTTCAAAACCAACGGTTTTTAGAATTTTGTCAAGATAGAGGGTATAGACATGAGTTCTCTATTCCTAGAACACCACAACAAAATGGTGTTGTAGAGAGGAAGGACCGTGTTCTGCAAGAGGCTGCACGAAGCATGCTTAATGAGTACTCATTACCGAGTTACTTATGGGCTGAAGCTGTAAATACAGCTTGCTATGTGCAAAACTGAGTCCTCATTCATAGGTTCTTAGGGAAGACTCCCCATGAACTTTGGTTTGGGAAACCACCTACGGTTAAACATCTTAGGGTGTTTGGTTGTAAAGTGTTCATCCTAAACACCAAGGACCACCTTGGAAAGTTCACGGCAAAAGCTGATGAAGGGATATTAGTCGAGTATTCCTTAATTAGCAAAGCCTATCGAGTTTACAACAAGAAGTCTAGGTTAGTTGAAGAATCTTCTGATGTTGTCTTTGAAGAAATTCCAAATGTCAATGGTCAACCTGAAGATGAAGTCCAATTCGAGCTTAGGAGACTAAGTTTGAATAAGAGTCCAAATGATGTTGATGGTGATGAATCCGATGACGGTGAGCCTAGACAACCCATTGATCAGCCGGATCCTGAGGCTGAGCTTGTGTCTAGTGATCCCATTCAAGAAGCACCACCAACACCTATGCAAACTAGATTAGCCTCTAGTCATCCCCAAGATCAAATTGTTGAAGACATCCATCATGGGGTTAGGACTAGATTATTCTTTAGAAATGAGGCTAATGAATTTGCCCTAATTTCCAAAATTGAACCTAGAAAAATTGATGAAGCATTAAATGATCTCGATTGGATCATTGCAATGCAAGATGAACTAGGTCAATTCGAAAGAAGTCAAGTTTGGGACTTAGTCCCTAGACCTAAGAAGACCACCATCATTGAAACTAAATGAGTCTTCAAAAATAAATTGAACCATAAGGGAGAAATCATTAGAAACAAGGCACGCTTGGTAGCCAAGGGCTATAGTCAAGTTGAAGGCCTTGATTATGATGAGACCTACGCTCCCGTGGCATGATTAGAATCCATTCGATTGATGCTTGCATTTGCAACATATCGTGGCTTCAAATTATACCAAATGGATGCCAAATCGGCCTTTCTAAATGGTTTGATTAGAGAAGAGGTCTACGTTGAACAACCACCGGGGTTTGAGAATTTCGAATTTCCAAATCACGTGTTCATGCTTAAAAAGGCACTTTATGGCCTTAAACAAGCACCCCGAGCTTGGTACGAGTGGTTGTCAACATTTTTAATCGAGAAGGGCTTTGTAAGAGGCCAAATAGACCCTACACTATTTCTACGAAGAGATGGTGACAATATCTTTGTAGCCCAAGTGTATGTCGATGACATAATTTGTGGCTCAAATAATAAGGGCTATTTAAATGAATACATTAGACACATGGAGAGTGAATTTGAAATGAGTCTAGTGGGAGAGTTGACTTTCTTCCTTGGACTCAAAATCAAGCAAACTCGTGATGGAATTCATGTGCATCAATCAAAGTATACACAAGAAATGCTTCGAAAATTCAACATGAGTGATTTAAAAGAGGTAACCACTCCCATGGCCACAAACACAAGATTAGACAATGATGAGAGTGGTAAACACGTTGATTTGACTCAATACTGAAGCATGATAGGTAGTCTGCTATACCTCACATCTAGTCGATCGGATATTCTATTTGTTGTGGGTATGTGCGCTAGGTATCAAGTGTGTACCAAGGAATCTCATTTGATCGCTGTTAAGCGAATTTTGAGATATCTCAAAGGCACAATTGGTGTCGGTCTATGGTACCCCCGTATAGAATCTTTTGATTTAATTGGCTATACCGATTCCGACTACGCTGGATGTAAGTTGGATCGGAAAAGTACAAGTGAGGGTTGCCAATTTCTAGGTTCGTCCTTAGTAAGCTGGTCAAGTCGGAAGCAACATTGTGTTGCTCTCTCCACGACCGAGGCAGAATATATCGCTATGGGAGAGAGCGTATCACAATTGTTATGGATGATACATACTCTGGAGGACTATGGATTGAGTTACAAGGGTGTGCAAGTGTTGTGTGACAACATTAGCACAATTAACCTAACCAAAAATCCAGTTCATCATTCTAGGACTAAACATATTGAGGTGCGTCACCACTTCATTAGGGATCATGTAGTTAGGGGAGATATTGTACTCTCACATGTAGAGTCCAAGTCAAACCTCGCTGACATTTTCACTAAACCACTCCCTGAAAATGAGTTTAGATTCTTAAGAAGAGAGTTGGGAATGTGTCGCGCTTCATAGTTTTCAAAATGCATTCAAAACCCTCTATGACTACTTCAAAATTGTTGGGAAACAATTGGGTAACTTTGGGGACATCTCACACAAACTATAAGGTTTACCAAAATATTTTTGTTTGCTAGAAATGGGGTGAGATGTTAGGATCAACTCAATTTCTCAAAATGTCAATGCATCCCTTGAGAAATTAAGTTGACGTGATAATAATCACTTCGGTGACCAAGTATGGGGAAAACCAATGCATAACACATGTGTATTTGGCTCCATGATCATACTTGGACATTCCAATCAAGGGAACTTGATTGGAAACTTGGTTTTGATACAATCTTGTTAAAACTTGTTTGAATATTTGTTGATTGAGTTTGACTCCACTTGGGTGGAGCAAAGTGATTGGTGAACCATAAGGACCCTTGATCCTTGTTTAGGGATCAATCTTTAGTCAAGGAATCACTTCCAAGTTCAATACCTTTCATCAGATTCCTTCAAAAATCATGGGAAAGTCTGAAACTGAAAGTTTCAGATCGTATCAGGGAATTTCAGGAACCCTGATCGGTCACTGGACCGATCAGGCATAGAGATAATCGGTTCGCAGACCGATCTGGCTACCTACTGAGTTGATCGGTCCACAGACCGATCAGAGGGATTAGTAGAGACTTTACGAACTCTCGGCTAAATACTCTGTGCTAATCTGGATCGGTCCCCGGACCGATCTGGCACCCTGATTGGGATCGGTCCACAGACCGATCAGGGGGCTCATAGATTTCTCTCCGAACCCTACTGTTCGTGTCCTGATCGATCAGCCGATCGATCAGGAGCGCACCTGATCAGTCACTCGATCGATCAGGAGCGCACCTGATCCACCAACCGTTTAACTCCTTCGAAATCTCTCATTGCCAAACCCTAGCGCTGAAACCTCCCACTTGCGCAACCTTCAGTGTGTGCGAGAGCTTTCCCAGTGCTTCGTCTTCCTCTCGTGAGTGAGCGCGCGTGTGGTCCGGAGAAGACTTCCCGCGAGTCTCACTCTGTCTTCAGCAAGTCTCTGTTTTTTGGCTCACGGGTCTGCATTTCTCTCTTGTGCCGAGAGCCTCTTCTTCTCAAGCTGTTCTTCCAACCTTTAAGAAGTTCATCAATGGCACCTAAGTAAGCTTTTGTCTCAGTTTTCCTTACAAATCAGTCTATAGTGTTTATATTTGGAGCTAACCATGTTTTGGTGTGTTGTGCCGTGACCCTTGTTTTGGCTATGACTTTTAGCCGTGACTCTCTTGATCAAATGCTTCACTTTATGATTATCACTCTTGATTCCTTGAATAAATTGTGTTCTGTTAATCATTGTGTCTTGATCACGTTCACTGATTGGGTCTTACCTTGTCTTGATCAAATCTTATTCTTGTGATTGGTGTCCTGATTTGGTTTACCTATCTTGATCAAATTTGTCTATTCCAATCTTTAGAAAGTCTTCTAAGGGTAAAGAAATCGCAGAGGGTAGCTCAAAGGGGAAAGCCCCTTCTTCATCTGTGCCCTCCAGAAGGCCTCAGCCTTCTTCAAGCTACCGCTTTCCAAATGCGGCCTGTGAACAGGCCTTCCAATCGAGGACCTTTAAATTGCTACCCTGCCGATCCATTGATGTCCCCTTCTTAACTGAGTACTGCCCCTCCATCATGGAGATCGTCACTTTCTATAATCTGGGCTTCCTTCTTTCCTTGGAGAGGACTATTAATTATGACCTGGTCTCTGAATTTTACAACAACCTTCAGCAAGGTCCTCAGGGGGGCTTCGAGTTCACTACTCGAGTCGGCAAGAAGAACCTTGATTTCTCGTATGAGATTTTAGAGGAGTACTTAGGTGGTCGACGATCACCTAACCTCTATTCGATCTATCCCCAGCTCCCTGATCCTCTGCTGGCTCCTTTTACAGATGTTACCTCCGACTCCATCTATCAGCATTTCTTTGGCCATCCCCGCCCAGCCGGTCTCGATGAGTTGGGTCCTGACTTTCCTACCTTTGCAGCACTTCGTCTCTCTCCCACTGACTACGTCTTGTTCAAGATCATCACAAACTGAATCCTTCCAATCACTTCCAAGCCTTTGTCTGAGATCCGTTCCTATCATTGCCTGATGCTCTACGGCATGCATTGCCGCATGGACTTCGATATCATGGAGAGCATTTTTCAGTCCATTTTGTCCTATCGAGAGCCGAGTCGCCGTACAGTCTATATGCCATTTGGTCATATCATCACTGACTGGCTTATGCCAGTAGGTGTTGATGTCACCAAGGGTAGGACCGTGCCCATGGTCCGACAGGATTGCATACTTGGTTGGCGGGCATTTGCCAAGTCCGGCATCATCATACGGGATCGCGATGGGGTTTTAGTTTGGAAGGATGGGAGAGGTCTCGATGAGCTACCTGGAGGTGCACCACATTTTCAGGCACCATCCGAGGCTGCTCCACCTCATGAGGCTCTTGCTACTGATGCTGAGTACGACTATGAGCCTGATCCAGATCTATAATGGCAGATCTCCGATCTAGAGCGGATCCTCCAGGAGGATATTCATTTGAGGGAGCTCCATCAAGAGGAGACCCGTTCGGAGTTCCGATCCTTCGATCGCAGATTGACCGGGGTGGAGTCGACTGTCTCTGGGGTCCAGACATTGCAGCAGACTTGGTACGTAGAGTGGCGCCGCCATACATTTCCAGGGGATGCCTGATAGATACCATTTTGTTGATTATTTTAATTGCTAAAATCCATGTTTGACCTATGTTTTTATTGTTTAATTGTGAAATTGCCCTAGGTTTTAGAACTTACTCTTATTTTGGACTTAATTGCAAATTTACACATATTTGGATTATTTGGTCACTAAATTCTTGATCTATTTTTGTAGGCATGAAGGGTTCATGGACTTAGGGCATACTGGGTCAAACTTGAGTCGGAAGTGACCCGGATCGAGTTATCAAGCATTGGATTAATCCGGGCCGTCCGATTCAAGAGCGGCTAGATCTGAGCCATCCGGGATCATCTGAAGCAATCCGAGCTAGGGTTAGGGATGATCAAGCACTCTGATCAAGATCTGAAGGTTTCATCCCAATCAGAGCTAAATCAACCGTTGGATCAAGCTCGGAGGGCTCTAGATCGTCCATTCAAAGATTAGGGTGATCTAGACCATCCGTTGCAAATATGGAGGATTCGAGCTACCACGAGGCAGATCCTGACCCCAGATCATCATCATCAATGTTTGGCTCAAATCAGAGCAAGATCAGCCGTTGGATTTCCTCCGATCAATCTGGGCCGTTCATTGATGAGTATTTAATCAAACTTCACCCAGCCTTTCTCCTCGTCGCGTCTCCGCCGCAACAGTAGTCTTCTTCGTTTCTTTGCATTTTCTTCAGCTGTTCCTTCAATCCAAGGGGCGCGACCACCTCCATCCTTCATTACATCAAGTTCGAGGTCACCGGGGAGAGTAATCGGTGGAGTTTCAGCTCGGAATTGGGAAAGAACAGGGCTGTTTGAGGGTTTCAGCAGCTCTGCAATTGAAGGCTTCGATTTCGGTTTTGCCATGTTCTACATCAGTCCAAGCTATCTGGAGGGGTTCTCGGATAAGCTTTGATCGTTCCCGCACCTTCATTTCAATCAGACAAGGCTGAATTGAAGAAATCGATTGGGTTTTCCCTCTTGAACAGAGTTCGAGCTCAATTCGATCGCAGATTCAGTTCCCCAGTGAATTGCTGAGCTTAGGGGTTCGAGGCCAGCCCTTGCGTGACGAACAAGGAGACCTTGAGCTAATGGAGTGATTGGGGTTTAGATTTTTTGTTGAATTTCGAGTTATTAGCTGTAATCTCCATTTCTGTTCTTAATTTACAGTTTTGTCTTTGTTTCAGATTGTTTAATTTCGGTTATTGAATTGTTCCAGCTTAAATTAGGTTTCAATCTTCAAGTTAAGTAGTTAATGAGTTTGTTTAGTGCAAAATCGCTTTAAATTCAGTTTATTTTCTGTTTTCCAGCTTGTGTATCAGAACTCCCTGTTTTCTGCAATTGCGTATCAGCCAGTTTTTAGCGTATTAGTAGCCTTGTAGTTAATTCATTATAATTTTCATTCTTGAAGTTAAACGAAGACTTTAGTGTGCTATTGTATTTTAGTTCAGCTTGTGTTTAGTCTGGTTTATTCAGAATTTCGATTTCATTTCTTCATTTGCAGTTTTCAGTTCTGCGCAACCTTATTTCTGAAACTCATATTTGATTTCTGCGTATCCAGCTATCAACTTTTTTCTTTGTATCAAATAACAATTCAACCTGGAGTTGTATCAAGTTAAACTCAACTCTTAGTGAACTTTCACACTTGATGTCAGCCCCATTTATGTTCAGTTTATCCCTGCAAAAGTCAGCTAAATTTCTGCATGTCAGTTTCCATTTCTGCAAACTGTTTCGGTTACAGCCTTTGAAGTGTATCAAGTTAGAGTTGGTTTCCTTCTAAACCTTTCTGAATACTGGATTGTTTACTTAAATTTAGTTAGCTTTGGTGTTCCTGCATCAGATTCATGCGGCAACTCTGAATTTAATTCAGCATTTGATCTCTGTTCTGAATTTCTATCTGCATTTCTGAATTTTGCTTTCAATTGTCTGAATTGTTGCTGCATTTTCTTAGGTTTTTAATTCTGAAATGTGTATCAGATAGGCACTTGTTAAGTGGATATTGAACTTGAGCTCAGTTTGCTTGCAACTCATTTTGAGCTTGCGTATCGTATTAAATCTGCTAGGTTCATTAATTCTGCTCTGCGTATCACTTTCCTCCTTGCATATCAGTTTCAGCCTCAAGGCTGTCAGTTTCGGTCAGTGGTTTATAAACTTTGTGTCAAGGAAACATTAGATCTTCTAAAGCTTAACTGAATTATAGATTAGAGCCATTTATTTCAGCTGGTTGTTTGAGATTGCATATGGTCTGATGCTTCATCTCTGAATTTTTGCATTCCTGCTCATGATTCTTGAATAAGTCTTGTGTTTGAAGTGTTTAGCTTTGAGTTCTGAATTCCCTTACTCATCCCTGCATTTATTCATGCCTGCACATCAGTTTTTGGCATCAGTTTGAGCTTGAAATCAGTTTCTTTGCATTCATTGCATTTCTGAATTATAACTTCTTTCCGGAAATTTCAACTTGTCTCCCTGAATTTTGGTATCAAGAAAAGCCTTAGCACTGTTATGTATCAGTCCTTCCTTAAGCTTCGGTTTGAGTGGTGATGTTTTAAGCTTAAATCAGTTTTGTAGGGTACTCTTGCATTTGAAATCAGATTCGTTTAATTTCCAAAATTTGGTTAAGTTCCCTTGGTTGATTCAGTTTCCCATTGATCAAGCTAACAATTGCATTCACTTTGTTTAGTCATGAGTTAAATTTCCTTAATTTTCATTGCGATTTCGTTTCCAATTGCAACCCAGAACCCAGATTTTAATTTGAAACCCAAAATTCACAAACGACACATAAACACGAGCTCGAATCAAACAACATCAACTAGTCCCGAGGAAAAATACGACCTGTGGACCCTTTACTACGTTTTCATATTTTGATTGCAAAAAAGGTTTCGAGCACATTTTACAAATTCTAAATTCTGACGGATCCACACATTTCGTGACAACTTTAACCTAGTAATTCGGGTCCGTCAATGCCCCTTCAGGCAGTGCTGCACCAGGGTCTACTGATGCCACGATGGATGATCTCATGCAGGATGACGACCCCCCCCCCCCCCCCCCCCCGACAGTTGAGTTTGGATGACCGTTGCCTCTCCTTGTGATCTGTGTACTTGATTGTTTGATTTGTGTGATCTTCGGGCTGTATGCCCGATGACTTGTGAGTTGTGGCCTAGAGCTGCACGTGTTTTGATTTTGATGCATGTGTCTTGCATCTTCAAGAACCATGGTTGTGTTGGAGAGAGCTCCACTTTTCATCAATGTAGAACTTAGGAAGAGAGTCACTTTGGAACTTCCCTTGAAAGACATAGTGAGTTAAATTCATCTCAATGAATCATGAAGGAAGAAAATGCTAAGTTGTTGATTTAAGGACAAGTCTCTAGTCCATTGAGCTTAGATTTTTTAGAATTGACAACCTTAGGTAATTTTCTTTTGATTGCTTCTAACTATGATTGAGAATAATCTAGGGGGATACATCCTTAGTTTACTAGTTTACTTGCCCGAGACATGCAAGAATTTAAGTGTGGGGGAGTTGATAACCATCATTTTTGTTGATTATTTTAGGCTCTAAAAGCCATGTTTGATCCACATTTTATATGCTTAAGTTTGCAATTGTATGAGGTTTCATGTATTCTCTCTATTTTGGCTTTTAATTCAAATCTTTGTATATTTGGGATATTTTTGGCACTAAATTTGAATATCATTTTGTAGGCTTCAAATGATCATGGACCTAGATCAAATCGGGTCAAACTTGAGTCAGCATTGGATCCAGATCAAAGGGATCAAGCAGTGGATTAATAGGAGCCGTCCATTCCAGGAAACGGCTAGATCTGAGCCATCGGTCAACTTCTGGTCAATCCAAGTTCAAGATAGAATCAATCATGACCATAGATCAAGATCTGAAAATTTCAGCCAAATCAAAAGTAATCTGACCGTTGGATCAAGCTCAAGATGTTCTAGACCATCCATTCAAGAAAAGGGAAGATCTGGACCATCCACCACTGATCTGGTCAATCCGAGCTGGGGACAGGTAGATCAGACCATTGATTGGGATCTGTGGAGTTTAGTTCAGATCTGAAGAGATCCGACCGTTGGATGAAGCCAAATCGATCTTAGCCGTCCATGGCTAATTCTCTTTTGAGCTGTGAACTCTGGCTTGGTTGATTGGACTCGATCTGCTGGACCAGAACTGGGCTGAAACCTGATCTGTTTAACTGAACCTAGCTGCTGGGTAGCAACCAAGGCTGGTCTGCTGGCTGAACCAAGGCTGGATCGAACCGAACCTAGCTACTGAACTCAACTGATGAGCCAAACCCAACTTCTGACTGAACCGCTGACCGAACCCAAAGGCTGAGCTGAGTTGAAAATGGGTTGAACCTGAGCTGGGTTAACCAAAGCGGAGTGAATCCAATTGCTTGGTTGAGGCTGACCGAACCAAGTGCTGGGCCGAAAGTGGCTGGGCCGAACCAAGAGAATCCTCTCTTCGGCTTAAACGCGGATTGCGTAGAATAGCTAGGGCAGACGGGTTTTTCCCGACTCAATCCATCCGCTTCCACAGCCGATCGCCTCCCATTTCCTTGCCACCGGCCATTGCACGCAGCTAGGGCTAGGGGGTTCCGAATCCTAGCTGACCGGAGCGCCATCTACACGAAGGGTTCTCATCGACGAGGGGTTCTCATCGAGGAGATCACCATCATCTCGATGCCGACAACAGCTAGGACTCTGGGGGTTCCGAACCCTAGCTGACATTTCATCCCACTGCACCGCCGCCGATCAAATTCCTTTACAGCTTTGTTTTTCTTTATCAAGTTTTTCTTCAGCGTCTTCTTTCCTTGCTATTCGTTTTCAGCAGTTTTTTTTCTTTCACAGCTCGTCAGATTCAGTAGCTTCAGATCCCATTTTCCTGCAATTACTTCTCAGCAGCCTAGTTTTCATTTTCAGCAATTAGATTTCAGTAGTTCTTCGATTCTTACCAGTAGCTTTTCCTCATAATTCTAGCAGCTTTTCTTCAGATCCAGTAGCCAGTGGCAGAATTCCATCACAACAGCTCTTCTTATCAGTTCTTCACAGTTCTTCCATTCCGAGCAGTAGCAATTTCTTTACGGAAGCAGCTTCATCTTCAATGGTTTTCCAGCCATTTTCTTTTCTTCCTTCACAGCTTCTTCACAAGGCCAATTTCCAGTAGCTTCAATTCCTTCAGAGCAGTTTAGTTCATTGGGTCAAATGGCATGCTTCAACTTGATTCAATTATTGATTGTTTTGATGATTGATAACGTTTGAGTTGTTATGTGTGTCTTTGAGTTATTGCTTGTATTAGATGGAACTTCCCCTTTTCAAATTGCACGTACCCTTGTTATTTTGATTCATGCTCGCAAGTTGTTCGACAGAATGTTTCTATAGATAGGCTTAAATTCATGTCTCTTATTTTACTTAGTTCTCAATTGTCTTATCTCTTTTAATTGCGTGATGTTCTTGTGCTTCATTTAAATGCAAATATGTTAGGTTAGATTAGATTTCTTTAACGCTGTAGGTTTTGTTCCGTGGTTAGTTTTGTTAATGCCTTATTTCAAGTTGTCTTTTCCTTACTGCAATTGTAGTTAGGGTAAATTAGACTTCATCACCTGCACTGTCTTTCCTTAATTAGAACTAGACTTCATACCTGCTTGCTATTTCTTTTTGTAGTCTTAACGTTCAAATCCAAACCTAGTTTAATATCTAAAATTCAAAAGCAATAAAATACGATCCTGAGATTTATCATGTACTGACTACATTCGTTGGGAGACGGCTTGAGTTACTCTATGCTACATTAGTGTGGAGGAGTTTGATACTCTAATTGTATTTGAAACCGTGGCACGACTGAAACGGTTATCAGGTGCACACTTTCAGGTACCGACGGACGCTGCTGCTCAGCAGGAGGCACCCATACCACCAGCGGACTATGACTATGAGCCGGATCCAGTCATTCGCTGGCAGGTGTCCAAGCTGGAGCACGCTATACAGCAGGACTTCCATGTCTTAGAGCTCTGGCGCGAGGAGGTCTGCTCGGAGTTTTGTTCCTTCAATCGCAGACTGACCGCAGTGGAGTTCGATGTCTTAGGGGTCCGTTCTCTACAGCAGACATGGTACGACGAGTGGCGCCGGCACACCTTTTCGGGAGATGCGGCCTCTGGCAGAGCTGCACCGGGGTCTTTTGTTCCTGATGATGCCACGATGGATGACCCTATGCATGATGACCCCCCCCACCCCCCCCGGCCGATGGTTGATGTATTCTGCTTCTGCCGTTGACTTGAATATTTGACTATTTGGATTGTATGACTGTATGGCTAGATGCCTATGACTTGACTTTGCTGGTTGTTGTGCTGTATTTGTCTTGACTTTGTTGCGCTATGATGCATCTGACATTATGCCTGCTTATCATATTTGACTTACTCTATTCTGCTTATTGTTGGCTTATATGATTGTTCATAAAATTGCTATCGTTATGCATGCCTCATTATGCGCTGCTATGATCATGCTTATGACTACCATGTCCATATGATACATATGCTTGCTTTGCCATGACTTACATTTATCATATGTGTTTCATATGTCTTTCAAAATTAATCAAATCTTATATTGTTTTGGGACACCCCTAGGGTTGAGGAGGAGTATGTTTAAACTTAACAACCCGTCTACACCCTTTTCGGTGATTGACAAAGGGGGAGAGTGAGGTTGGTTAAGTTCAGGATGATTATGAGTTTAATGGTTGTAGGGGGAGGATCCTGATTCTCCTACAATTTTGAGATTTGAGATTATTGGATTCGTATCCCTAAACTTAAAATTGGGTTATCAAACAACAAAAAGGGGGAGATTGTTGATGCAGTCTGACCCTGATTGTTGTTTTGGTGTTGCCACCGATTTTTGTTTAGGTTGATAAGATGATTGGGATTAAGTCCTAGTCGTGGACTAGGCATACCTAGTGGGACTAGGATGGATAAAATCCTAACCTGGAGAGTTAGGTGTGAGAAATCCTAGCTTGGAGGGTTAGGTGTTGGAAAATCCTAACGTGGAGGGTTAGGTGTGGAGAAATCCTATCTTGGAGGGCTAGGTGTTGGAAAATCCTAACCTGGAGGGTTAGGTATGGAAAAGTCCTAGCTTGGAGGGCTAGGTGTGGAAAAGTCCTAAGGGTTGTTGGTGCAGTTTGCACTGACGGTCAAACTCGGGTTTTGATGTATGACAAAGTGGTTAAAGTTAGGGTTGTGTGTGTTTAACCTCTTTACCAAGTGTGCAGAGTTGAAAGACTTAGGACCAGACACCAGGCTGAAGTCCAGGATGGTTGAGTCCTGGCGGAAAGTCCAGTTGGGTCCGCGGGACCTGACAACTGGCTGAAGACCAAGTTGGTTGAGACTTGGCAGGAAGACCAAGGTGGTTGAGCCTTGGCAGGAAGTCCTGGTAGGGTCAAGAAGTCAAGCAGAGCTGCATAATGGGTAAGTAAGGTAAGTCACTGGAGGAGCGACCCAGTGAGGACGAGTCCAATCTTGGACTTTAGGCGCGGTCCAACTTAGACCCATTTAGGTGATCTAAGTTGAGTCCTGGTTAGATCCTGGTCTGGGAGACGGGATCTAATTAACTTAGAATTGTATCTTATTTTAGTCCATATAAAATTGTGCTAGCCTTGTTTTGGACTAACCCTGGATGCAGGACCAAAGGACTATGATTCTGCAGCTCAGAGAGCCTCAAAGGAGTGAGGCCGTAGCTGAGCAGGGCGCCCCGGATGTGTCGGGCGCCCCAGAGTCAACCCAAAGTCAGCAGAGAGGTAAACGCCCCGACAGCCGCGCGCGTCGGGCGCCCCGCATGTCTCGGGCGCCCCCTGTGCCACCTCACTGCCAACTGCCGAAGCTCACCCTCGCGAAGCCAAGGAGATGTGGCTTTGACCGGTCAAATCAGGCGCCCCGCGCGCGTCGGGCGCCCCAGTCAAAGGTGATCCCGAAGATAAAGAGATCAAGTGCTTGACCGAGAGGGCTGCGGATCGGCAGCCACGCAGAGGGGCGCCCCGGACGTTTCGGGCGCCCCCAGGGCTATAAATAGAGCCCCTCGACCAAGGTTCAAAGACAACACTTCTTCCAAAGCTTTCAAGTTCTTCTACGCTCGCGCCTTGCTCCGGAAACGCTACACTTCGAGCCGACGACGTCCCGCTGCCCCGAAAGAGTCGACCTACTCCGGACGTCGGTAAAAAGAAGAATTTCTTTTAATACTTTATTGCACTTAATTACTTGAAAGTGTGGGGTTGTCACACTTTCAATTCATTTGTACTCGCCTACTCTATCGGGGTTGACCGATAGAGAGTTTTAGTAGATTGCCCAACGGAAAGGTCCGAGGGACCTGGGCCTTCGAGTAGGAGTCGCCGAAGGCTCCGAACGAAGTAAAAATCGTTCGTGTTTGTGTGTCTGTTTTTCGTCTCTTTCGTTTCCGCTGCGCACGCTTTTTAAAGCACTCTGATTTAATTTTTTAAAAAAGTCACGTGATTCACCCCCCCTCTCACGTGCATCGATCCTACAAGTGGTATCAGAGCCAAGTTCGCTCTGTATCGGTGCAACCACCATAAGAGCCGGGGGAAATCCAATTTTTTTTAAGTTTTGGTTTTTCGCTACACTTGATCTAAATTAGGTATTGTTGCCTAGATTTGGATTATTTTTTCCGTTCGTTTGATTTTACTCGAATTTGGTGCAACACCATTTCGAGTCACTTTTTCTCTCTCTTCTCCTATTTCTACCACACTACTAATCCAAGACTTAGTCTTGGGACAAGTTTTTGTGTAGTCTATTTCAGATGGCTCAAGGTGAAGGCTATAGCACTGCCCGCCCTCCTCTCTTTAATGGGGAAGACTTTCCCTACTGGAAGAGAAGGATGGAGGTTTATCTGAAGACCGACATGGATCAGTGGTTTGCAGTTCAAACAGGTTACACACCGCCAATGGATGAGGGAAATAATGCTCCACTTAGGCCCGACAGATGGAACTCGGAGATGAAGAAAAAGGCTCAGACCGAGTTCAAAGCCCAGAACACCCTCCAGTGCGGACTTACCAAAGAGGAGCTAAACAGAATTGGACCAACTGACTCAGCAAAGGAGCTATGGGACAAATTAATTGAACTACATGAAGGCACCTCTGATGCCAAGGTAACAAAAAGGGATTTACTTTTAAATAAGTTATTTAATATAAAAATGCAGGAAGGAGAATCTGCAAGTCAACTCCACGCCCGGATCAAGGACATACTGAATGGACTCCACATGATCGGGCACAAACAGGAGAACCGGGACATCATAAGGTACGCTTTAAATGCATTCCCTAGAAATTCACTATGGGCATCTATTATAGATGCTTATAAAATTTCTAGGAACCTTTCTAAAATCAATTTAGATGAATTGTTTTGTGAATTAGAACTGCACGAACAGACTAACGCCAAGGCCGAGAAAGGGCTAGCTTTATTTGCAGGTTCACCAAAGGAAGCCAAATCAAAGAGAAAAGTCCAAGAAGAACCTGAAGATGAGTCAGGCTCTGATGAAGAAGAACAACTGGTGAACTTGGTAAGAAAAATGTTCACCAGAAGGAAGAACAAATTTTCAAAGAAAGATATTCAAAAGGTAGTGAAGCCCTACAGCACTGAAGGTAAAAGCAAAATGATCTGCTTCGGCTGTAACAGAAAAGGGCACTTCAAACATGAATGCCCTTACAAGAAAGAGGACCAACCCACTAAGAACAAAAAGAAGAAGGCTCTTCAAGCCACATGGGATGAAAGCTCGGACGATTCCGACGATGAACATCAAAAGAACGCAAGCTACCTCGCACTGATGGCAACCGGACCAGAATCAAACTCAGATCAAGACGAGGATTCCGAATACGAGTCGAGCCAAGAGATCGGACTATTTTCAGACGGCTCTACAAAGGTATATTTAGATTCAGTGAATGAAAAGTTCTTTAAAATTATTTCTGTTTTAAATAAAAAATTGCTTGAAACTGAATCTAGAAATGACCAGCTCCTTAAGGAAAATCAAGACCTTAAGGAGCAATTAATTAATACTAGAACATTAACTGAACAAACTCAAAATCAAAAATTAATTGAGATTGAAACTGAAAACTCAACCCTAAAGGGCGAAGTCCTAAAACTTAAGGATCTACTAGCAACTTTCACAACCCGATCCAAGAACCTTGACCTTATTCTTGGATCACAAAAGGGCATGTACAACAAATCTGGGATAGGATATAAATCAAGATCGAACCAAAGATCCTTTATCTCCTTTATTCACCCCCGCAAAAATCAACGAAAAGCGTGGGTTCCGAAAGCTTATCTAACAAAGCAAGTAGGTCAGAATCAATTTTATGTCCCAAAAAGGGACATCCATTACATTGACCCTAGACACCCAGTCTACAATTTAGGAGGAGGCTCCAAACTAGTTGGCACCTTAAAATCAGCCTCTGCCCAGGTGGGCACTTAGGATTAGCTTCAAAGTTAATTTGAATCTTGTACTATTTAGTACCAAGGTTTTCAATGAGTAAGTTAAAAGTTCAACTTCTTTAAGCGGCTTTGACTAGAAAATGGTTGTTGCTCCAATAAGGCTTCGGCCAAAGAAGGCCACTGTGCCTCGCCATGGCCTGGAAGCCAATTATTGAAGTGTACTTTTAAATTACTACTTGTTAAACTTGGATCTAACACAAGGTCAAATTAACTTTTCTAATCAAACTCAAAATCATCTCACAAAATCATAGGACTCCCTTGATTGATAACTTAGACCGAGTGAGATGAATAAGGATTACCAAATTTAAATTATTGATAATTCAAATTAAAATTCAAATTAAAATTCAAATTCAAATTAAAATTCAAATTAAAATTAAAATTCAAATTAAAATTAAAATTCAAATTAAAATTAAAATTCAAATTAAAATTAAAATTCAAATTCAAATTCAAATTCAAATTAAAATTCAAATTCAAATTAAAATTCAAATTCAAATTAAAATTCAAATTCAAATTAAAATTAAAATTCAAATTCAAATTAAAATTAAAATTCAAATTAAAATTCAAATTCAAATTAAAATTCAAATTCAAATTAAAATTCAAATTAAAATTAAAATTCAAATTCAAATTAAAATTCAAATTCAAATTAAAATTCAAATTCAAATTAAAATTCAAATTAAAATTCAAATTCAAATTAAAATTAAAATTCAAATTCAAATTAAAATTCAAATTCAAATTAAAATTCAAATTAAAATTAAAATTCAAATTCAAATTAAAATTCAAATTCAAATTAAAATTCAAATTAAAATTCAAATTCAAATTAAAGTTCAAATTAAAATTAAAATTAAAATTAAAAATCAAATTCAAAGTCAAGCTTAACATAACTCAAATTTAAAATTCAAACTCAAGTGTTTAAATCTTTTTAGATTTTTTTTCAAAAAAACTCAACCTAGGTCTAAACCGTTTACTTAACTGTAGGAAAATAAATGGATCATTGATAGTGGATGCTCCAGACACATGACTGGGGATCCCACCAAATTTACAGAACTCAAGTACAAAAGACTAGGGACTGTTGCTTTTGGAAACAACGGTAAACTTAAGGTAATTGGCCTAGGCAATATTGAATTTGAGTCAGATTTCATAATAACAAATGTATTACTTGTTGAAAATTTCAACTTCAATTTACTAAGCATTAGCCAATTGTGTGACACTGGTTATAAGGTTAGGTTCCTATCCAATGAATGTTTGATCAAACACAATGACAACCCAAACATCACACTTAGAGGACTTAGGCACAATAACATTTATGAAATTAAGTTAACCTGTCCCTTAGAAAACTGCCTCTTAACCCATAAGGATGAGACTTGGCTCTGGCATAGGAGACTTTCACACACTCACTTCAGAAAACTACCTAAACTAAATGGTTTAGTTAGAGGCCTACCAAAGTTATCTAACCTTGAGTCAACCTTATGTAATGCTTGTCAACAAGGAAAACAAACTAGGTCAACCCACAAACCAACTAATCAAACTCAAACCAAGTCAATTCTGGAATTAATTCACTAGACCTATTTGACTCACATGGGGTTAAATCAATTAGTGGGAACCTATACTGCCTTGTAATTATCGATGACTATTCAAGATTTACCTGGGTAAAATTCTTAAAAAATAAGATGAAACTTTTGATACACTCACTCAATTTTGTAAATTAACGGAAAATGAAAAGGGGGTTAAAATCAAAAGATTTAGGAGCGATAATGGCGGAGAATTCAAAAATCATAAATTTAATCAATTTTGTCTAGAAAAGGGCTACCATCATGAATTCTCTTGCCCTAAAACACCTCAACAAAATGGAATTGTAGAAAGAAAAAATAGAACACTACAAGAAGCAGCTAGAACAATGCTTAATGAATACAACTTACCTAAATATCTTTGGGCTGAGGCTGTTAGTACAGCTTGTTATGTACAAAACAGAATAACTCAAATTAAAAACCTAGGAAAGACCTCTTTTGAAATCTATTAGAACAAACAACCTAACATTAAATACCTTAAAGTATTTGGATGTAAAGTCTATATCTTAAATACTAGAGAACATTTAGGAAAATTTACTTCTAAGGTTGAGGAAGGTATCTTTGTAGGTTATTCCCTTACCAATAGAGCCTATAGAGTTTATAACAAGACTACCCTAAAAATTGAAGAAACTACAAATGTAAAATTTGATGAAAAATCTGACCCAAATAACTCTGATCAAACCACCTACCAACCAATTGACTTTGTTAGATCCAGTACTGACCCTGATGAAAGGCCAATTGAGGACCAAAACGATGATCTAACTGAACCCACACCTGAAACTGAACCTAACCAACCCAGAACTGTACGAGTTAGCTCAGACCACCCAACTAATCAAATCTTAGGTAATCCAGAACTAAGGGTTCAGACTAGATCAGCCTTTTAGGAACCTTAGTCAAATTGCATTGATTTCAAAAATTGAACCCAAGTCTATAGAAGAGTCCTTACTTGACCCTGATTGGATCATAGCCATGCAGGAAGAGTTATCCCAATTTGAACGTAGTCAAGTCTGGGACTTAGTACCCCTACCTAAAGGCAAGAAATTTATTGAAACTAAATGGGTCTTTAGGAATAAACTTAACGAA
The DNA here is from genome assembly GCA_024364735.1 of Boesenbergia rotunda. Taxonomy (NCBI): domain Eukaryota; kingdom Viridiplantae; phylum Streptophyta; class Magnoliopsida; order Zingiberales; family Zingiberaceae; genus Boesenbergia; species Boesenbergia rotunda. Next base: position 113,361 of record JAGFNQ010004999.1, read on the forward strand.
CAAGGAGAACAGTTAGGAATAAGGCTAGGCTAGTAGCTAAGGGGTTTAGCCAAGTAGAAGGTCTTGATTATGATGAAACCTATGCCCCTGTAGCCAGACTTGAATCCATTAGAATGCTCTTAAGTTATGCAGCCCATAAGGGATTTAAGCTCTATCAAATGGATGTTAAGTCAGCCTTCCTAAATGGCCTAATTAAAGAAGAGGTTTATGTAGGTCAACCTCCTGGTTTTGAAAGCTTAGAACACCCTGACTATGTCTTTAGACTTAAGAAAGCCCTATATGGACTTAAGCAAGCACCTAGGGCCTGGTATGAAAGACTGTCTAACTACTTAGTTTCAAAAGGTTTTAACCAAGGCAAAATTGACCCAACACTATTTGTCAAAACCCTAAAAAATGATATTTTTGTAGCCCAAGTATATGTAGATGATATAGTATTTGGCTCAACCAACTCAGACTTTTTACAAGATTCACAAAGATAATGGAAACTGAATTTGAAATGAGTTTAGTAGGTCAACTAACTTTCTTTTTAGGGCTACAAATAAAACAGACTAGTGAGGGTACTTTTGTCTATCAACAAAAATACACTAAAGAATTACTTAAAAAATTTGGAATGGATAGTGCTAAAGAAATTAAGACACCTATGGCTACCAATCAAACTATAGATAGTGACACAAATGGCAAACCTGTTGACCTCAAGTATTATAGAAGTGCTATAGGTAGCTTACTTTACCTAACTGCAAGTCGACCTGATATTCTCTTTGCAGTTAGTATGTGTGCTAGGTATCAAACATGTGCTAAAGAATCACATCTAACCCTAGTTAAAAGGATATTTAGGTATCTCAAAGGGACAAAAAATTTAGGAATTTGGTACCCTAAAACAGCCCAGTTTGAACTAATTGGATTTTCTGACTCAGATTATGCTGGCTGTAAGTTAGACAGAAAAAGTACCAGCGGTGGATGCCAACTTCTAGGACCCTCACTAGTTAGTTGGTTCAGTAGAAAACAACATTGTATTGCCCTATCCACCACTGAAGCTGAGTATATAGCAATGGGTGAATGTGTAGCCCAACTACTCTGGATGATGCATACCTTAAAAGATTTTAACTTAGATTTTAAGAAAGTCAAAATTTATATAGATAACCTAAGTTCAATCAATTTAACCAAAAACCCAATCCACCACTCTAGGACCAAACATATAGAAATCAAACACCATTTTGTCAGAGATCATGTAAATAAAGGAGAAATTGAACTTAACCATGTTGAATCTAAGTCTAACCTAGCTGATATATTTACCAAACCACTTCCTGAATCTGAATTTAGCAACTTAAGAAGGTTAATAGGAATGTGTGTTATAGACTAGGAATGACCTGATAAACTTAAGTTGAATTTTGGTTTTAAAAACATGGATTTTTTTAAAACTGGTTTTTCAAAAAGTTTATTGCTTTTCAAATTAAACTTAAACACGGACTTTTCAAACTTGATTTTCAAGAACTTTATTGTATTTAAAAATTTGATTTTCAAAACTGGCAGACTTAGCCTAGGCTTGACCCCTAGAATTGCATGAACCTATAGTTTTAAGTAGCCGCATCTCAGAAAACACATTAAGATCAACTTGTTTGTGCTTGCAAAAACATAGAACGGTTGTGAGATGCATAGGACTCTGCCTGGACTTCCGAATGCTTAAAGTCAGTGCATCACAATAAGTCTGGGCGTAAAATACCAACGTTACAGTGATCATGTCAGTAGTCTTGCCTTAAAAGCTGAGCTAGACATTATTACTTGACTTGACTAACTCAGTGAACACTACTATCATCTAGATAGTTAGTCAAGTAACTAGAGTTAGACATATGAAAAGGGACCACAATCATTACTTGGTCCAGGGGGAGTTGAGGTCAAAATACTTTTGCAAAATAAATAGTTCCTTGCAATTCCTATTTAACATTGAACAATCCGTATTTTTGGGTCTTGCAAATCTCCTTTTTAAAACTTTGAAAATATTTCAAATTCATTTAAAAATAATGTTGTTGAAAACTATCTGTTAGTTTTGAAAAATTAATTTAGGGGGAGTTTTTTTTCACTTAGGCTATTTTATCTTACTTAATCTATTTTGCCTAAGTCTAGTATTCCCTATCACTTAACTTTGAATCCGACTCTCCGTAACTTAATAAGT
>JAGFNQ010004999.1:134558-153408 GCA_024364735.1 Boesenbergia rotunda
CAACCTAACATTAAATACCTTAAAGTATTTGGATGTAAAGTCTATATCTTAAATACTAGAGAACACTTAGGAAAATTTACTTCTAAGGTTGAGGAAGGTATCTTTGTAGGTTATTCCCTTACCAATAGAGCCTATAGAGTTTATAACAAGACTACCCTAAAAATTGAAGAAACTACAAATGTAAAATTTGATGAAAAATCTGACCCAAATAACTCTGATCAAACCACCTACCAACCAATTGACTTTGTTAGATCCAGTACTGACCCTGATGAAAGGGCCAATTGAGGACCAAACGATGATCTAACTGAACCCACACCTGAAACTGAACCTAACCAACCCAGAACTGTACGAGTTAGCTCAGACCACCCAACTAATCAAATCTTAGGTAATCCAGAACTAAGGGTTCAGACTAGATCAGCCTTTAGGAACCTTAGTCAAATTGCATTGATTTCAAAAATTGAACCCAAGTCTATAGAAGAGTCCTTACTTGACCCTGATTGGATCATAGCCATGCAGGAAGAGTTATCCCAATTTGAACGTAGTCAAGTCTGGGACTTAGTACCCCTACCTAAAGGCAAGAAATTTATTGAAACTAAATGGGTCTTTAGGAATAAACTTAACGAACAAGGAGAAACAGTTAGGAATAAGGCTAGGCTAGTAGCTAAGGGGTTTAGCCAAGTAGAAGGTCTTGATTATGATGAAACCTATGCCCCTGTAGCCAGACTTGAATCCATTAGAATGCTCTTAAGTTATGCAGCCCATAAGGGATTTAAGCTCTATCAAATGGATGTTAAGTCAGCCTTCCTAAATGGCCTAATTAAAGAAGAGGTTTATGTAGGTCAACCTCTGGTTTTGAAAGCTTAGAACACCCTGACTATGTCTTTAGACTTAAGAAAGCCCTATATGGACTTAAGCAAGCACCTAGGGCCTGGTATGAAAGACTGTCTAACTACTTAGTTTCAAAAGGTTTTAACCAAGGCAAAATTGACCCAACACTATTTGTCAAAACCCTAAAAAATGATATTTTTGTAGCCCAAGTATATGTAGATGATATAGTATTTGGCTCAACCAACTCAGACTTTTTACAAGAATTCACAAAGATAATGGAAACTGAATTTGAAATGAGTTTAGTAGGTCAACTAACTTTCTTCTTAGGGCTACAAATAAAACAGACTAGTGAGGGTACTTTTGTCTATCAACAAAAATACACTAAAGAATTACTTAAAAAAATTTGGAATGGATAGTGCTAAAGAAATTAAGACACCTATGGCTACCAATCAAACTATAGATAGTGACACAAATGGCAAACCTGTTGACCTCAAGTATTATAGAAGTGCTATAGGTAGCTTACTTTACCTAACTGCAAGTCGACCTGATATTCTCTTTGCAGTTAGTATGTGTGCTAGGTATCAAACATGTGCTAAAGAATCACATCTAACCCTAGTTAAAAGGATATTTAGGTATCTCAAAGGGACAAAAAATTTAGGAATTTGGTACCCTAAAACAGCCCAGTTTGAACTAATTGGATTTTCTGACTCAGATTATGCTGGCTGTAAGTTAGACAGAAAAAGTACCAGCGGTGGATGCCAACTTCTAGGACCCTCACTAGTTAGTTGGTTCAGTAGAAAACAACATTGTATTGCCCTATCCACCACTGAAGCTGAGTATATAGCAATGGGTGAATGTGTAGCCCAACTACTCTGGATGATGCATACCTTAAAAGATTTTAACTTAGATTTTAAGAAAGTCAAAATTTATATAGATAACCTAAGTTCAATCAATTTAACCAAAAACCCAATCCACCACTCTAGGACCAAACATATAGAAATCAAACACCATTTTGTCAGAGATCATGTAAATAAAGGAGAAATTGAACTTAACCATGTTGAATCTAAGTCTAACCTAGCTGATATATTTACCAAACCACTTCCTGAATCTGAATTTAGCAACTTAAGAAGGTTAATAGGAATGTGTGTTATAGACTAGGAATGACCTGATAAACTTAAGTTGAATTTTGGTTTTAAAAACATGGATTTTTTAAAACTGGTTTTTCAAAAAGTTTATTGCTTTTCAAAATTAAACTTAAACACGGACTTTTCAAACTTGATTTTCAAGAACTTTATTGTATTTAAAAATTTGATTTTCAAAACTGGCAGACTTAGCCTAGGCTCTGACCCCTAGAATTGCATGAACCTATAGTTTTAAGTAGCCGCATCTCAGAAAACACATTAAGATCAACTTGTTTGTGCTTGCAAAAACATAGAACGGTTGTGAGATGCATAGGACTCTGCCTGGACTTCCGAATGCTTAAAGTCAGTGCATCACAATAAGTCTGGGCGTAAAATACCAACGTTACAGTGATCATGTCAAGTAGTCTTGCCTTAAAAGCTGAGCTAGACATTATTACTTGACTTGACTAACTCAGTGAACACTACTATCATCTAGATAGTTAGTCAGTAACTAGAGTTAGACATATGAAAAGGGACCACAATCATTACTTGGTCCAGGGGGAGTTGAGGTCAAAATACTTTTGCAAAATAAATAGTTCCTTGCAATTCCTATTTAACATTGAACAATCCGTATTTTTGGGTCTTGCAAATCTCCTTTTTAAAACTTTGAAAATATTTCAAATTCATTTAAAAATAATGTTGTTGAAAACTATCTGTTAGTTTTGAAAAATTAATTTAGGGGGAGTTTTTTTTCACTTAGGCTATTTTATCTTACTTAATCTATTTTGCCTAAGTCTAGTATTCCCTATCACTTAACTTTGAATCCGACTCTCCGTAACTTAATATAAGTATGTTTTTTGATGAATGACAAAGGGGGAGAGTAGGGTTAAAGCTTAGAAAATTCTGTTTGCTACTTAATTCTGTTTGCTACTTAATTCTGTGTGCTACTTAATTCTGTTTGATACTTAATTTTGCACCATGTACCTTCATGCTTATTTACTTCCATGTATCTGCTAGTTTTTCTCTAACTTTAACCTAGGTTGTCATTACATCAAAAAGGGGGAGATTGTTGGTGCAGTTTGCACTGACGGTCAAACTCGGGTTTTGATGTATGACAAAGTGGTTAAAGTTAGGTTGTGTGTGTTTAACCTCTTTACCAAGTGTGCAGAGTTGAAAGACTTAGGACCAGACACCAGGCTGAAGTCCAGGATGGTTGAGTCCTGGCGGAAAGTCCAGTTGGGTCCGCGGGACCTGACAACTGGCTGAAGACCAAGTTGGTTGAGACTTGGCAGGAAGACCAAGGTGGTTGAGCCTTGGCAGGAAGTCCTGGTAGGGTCAAGAAGTCAAGCAGAGCTGCATAATGGGTAAGTAAGGTAAGTCACTGGAGGAGCGACCCAGTGAGGACGAGTCCAATCTTGGACTTTAGGCGCGGTCCAACTTAGACCCATTTAGGTGATCTAAGTTGAGTCTTGGTTAGATCCTGGTCTGGGAGACAGGATCTAATTAACTTAGAATTGTATCTTATTTTAGTCCATATAAAATTGTGCTAGCCTTGTTTTGGACTAACCCTGGATGCAGGACCAAAGGACTATGATTCTGCAGCTCAGAGAGCCTCAAAGGAGTGAGGCCGTAGCTGAGCAGGGCGCCCCGGATGTGTCGGGCGCCCCAGAGTCAACCCAAAGTTAGCAGAGAGGTAAACGCCCCGACAGCCGCGCGCGTCGGGCGCCCCGCATGTCTCGGGCGCCCCCTGTGCCACCTCACTGCCAACTGCCGAAGCTCACCCTCGCGAAGCCAAGGAGATGTGGCTTTGACCGGTCAAATCGGGCGCCCCGCGCGCGTCGGGCGCCCCAGTCAAAGGTGATCCCGAAGATAAAGAGATCAAGTGCTTGACCGAGAGGGCTGCGGATCGGCAGCCACGCAGAGGGGCGCCCCGGACGTTTCGGGCGCCCCAGGGCTATAAATAGAGCCCCTCGACCAAGGTTCAAAGACAACACTTCTTCCAAAGCTTTCAAGTTCTTCTACGCTCGCGCCTTGCTCCGGAAACGCTACACTTCGAGCCGACGACGTCCCGCTGCCCCGAAAGAGTCGACCTACTCCGGACGTCGGTAAAAAGAAGAATTTCTTTTAATATTTTATTGCACTTAATTACTTGAAAGTGTGGGGTTGTCACACTTTCAATTCATTTGTACTCGCCTACTCTATCGGGGTTGACCGATAGAGAGTTTTAGTAGATTGCCCAACGGAAAGGTCCGAGGGACCTGGGCCTTCGAGTAGGAGTCGCCGAAGGCTCCGAACGAAGTAAAAATCGTTCGTGTTTGTGTGTCTGTTTTTCATCTCTTTCATTTCCGCTGTGCACGCTTTTTAAAGCACTCTGATTTAATTTTTTAAAAAAGTCACGTGATTCACCCCCCCTCTCACGTGCATCGATCCCCTAACCTGGAGAGTTAGGTGTGAGAAATCCTAGCTTGGAGGGTTAGGTGTTGGAAAATCCTAACGTGGAGGGTTAGGTGTGGAGAAATCCTATCTTGGAGGGCTAGGTGTTGGAAAATCCTAACCTGGAGGGTTAGGTATGGAAAAGTCCTAGCTTGGAGGGCTAGGTGTGGAAAAGTCCTAAGGGTTAGGTGTGAAAAATCCTAACTTGGAGGGCTAGGTGTGGAAAAGTCCTAACCTGGAGGGTTAGGTGTGAAAAATCCTAGCTTGGAGGGCTAGGTGTGAAAAGTCCTAACTTGAAGGGTTAGGTGTTTGGAAATCCCGGTGAGTGAAGCTGGGTCTTGGTGAGTGAAGCCAGGTTGACTGAAGTCCCGGTGAGTGAAGCTGGGCTTGGAGTCTTGGTCCGAGGGATCAAGCACGAGTCGGAGATGGGCCGGAGGCTGGTTCTCGTGACTTAGAGTGGGTTTGGCATTGCCCGGATCGGTCTGGTGACCGATCAGGGAAGTTGGCAAGAAGTTCCCTCGTGGATCGGTCTGGTGACCGATCCAGTGATGTATGATCGGTCTGGTGACCGATCAGGGAGCTTCCAGTGTATTTGGCAAACCTACTGTTCGGCTCCTGATCGGTCTGGTGACCGATCAGGGAGAAACCTTGACCGATCAATCTGAACGATCAACTGTCGCGAGGTTTCTCACCCAGACCGATCAGGATGGAGCCTGATCGGTCTGGGATCATCCTGATTGGTCTGGTGACCAATTAGCAGTGTATTTCTAGCAGGATTATGGCAAGCAGATTTCTGGATCGGTTTGGTGACCGATCTGGTGACCGGTCAGGGTGACCGATCATACGAGCTTGCGATCCCAGATTTCTCACTGGGACCGATCAGGCTAGAGCCTGATCGGTCTGGGATCATCCTGGATCAATCCGGTGACCGATCACTTTAATTCAAACGCGCTGTCAGACGCTCTGATCACGCCTGCTTTCACTGATACGCTACTGATGTTACTTTGATCTTCTCTGCTATTACTGATATATGTTTGATTTCATTTGCTAAACCTCTGACTGAGTGTGCAGGTGACAGGGATGACTTCAAACATTGAATGATGGTCAACTGAGTTCTTTCCATGTATCAGTTTTAGCGGTTTCTACGTCTCAGGTTGCAACGATTGCTGGAGCTGCTGACTGGGGCTCGGCTGAGGGAAGCTCAGGGGTCTAGGAGAGGCCAGAGTAGATGGGCAGTGGCAGTGAAGCAGCTGGTAAGCTGCAGTGGAGCGTCTGGTGGCTGGCGATGTGAGCTGCAGAGGCCAGATGCTTAAAAGACCTGAGAAGTGGAGAAGAGGAGAAGGTTGTCGTGTTGGTTGTTAGAGCTCACGAAATCACTTACTGCTACTACAACTCTTGTGCTCTTGCGACATCGTCGATTCATCTCTGAAGCAACCTCTGATACTTGAGCATTTGGAAGAAGAACCAGGAAGCTTGGCGAGTCCATCGGCGAGAAGACACGAAGAAGGGAGTTCTTGCGTGAGATCTGCGCTGGGTGGAGCACGTTGAGGAGTTTGCTTGGGTTCTTGCTGTCCTGAGTGCTCTGTAAGATCCTTCTTGTGTGTCATTGTGCTTAAAACTTTATCTCTATTGAAACGCTGTGGAGAGGTTACTCCACTGAGAAGGAGGTTGCTTACTATCCGAATTTTCTGGGGCTTGATCTACCGACGATCAAGGGATCACCCACCTTACGGGCACGCCAAGGAGTAGAGGCAAGTTATCCCCGAACCTTGTAAATCCTCTTATTAGCGTTTTGTGTTTGTGCTTAGACTAGGTTTTAAATTCTGCATACTCTGTTTTTATTGCTTCCGCTGTGCTACTAAACGTTTAAGTGCAGAAACCTAAAAAAGTGCTAAGTTTCGGTGTTTGGCTACATTTACCCCCCCCCCCCCCCCCCCCCGTCTCTAGCCATCCAAGGTCCAACACACACAAGAACACAAGTCAGTTTTACTTGGTTCAGAGTCGCGGTCGACTCCTACTCCAAGGCCCACGGTCCTTGACCGTTTACTTTGGGCAATTCAATAATCGCAATAAGAGTTTTACAAATTAAATATAGAAGTAGAGCAAAAAATTAAACTTGGAACACTTTTCGTTATCGACGCTCGAGGTGGATCGAATTTCGGAGCAGAGGGTCATCGTCGGCACTGGAATCTCGATGTCGGAGTTTGCCGGAGCGTAGCGCTTGAACGAAAAGGTTGGGAGCGTTGAGAGCAAGTGATTTCAAAGCCTTGGGGGTGAACCCCCTTTTATAGAACCCATACGGGCACCTGTGTCGATGGGGGCGCCTAACACGTAGCCTTCCCAGCGCGAACCCTTATCCGCAGGCTTGGTCAGCGCTTATTCATCTCCACTTGGGCGCTTGAGTTGATGTGGGCGCCCGTGACCTCACGGGCGCCTGATCTAAGTAGGTCCAGAGGCTTCGTGGTTGTTTGCTTCGCTTACTTCTGTTTTGCCTTTGCACTTGGGCGCCCGTATCCATCCGGGCGCCCGTATGCATTCGGGCGTCCAACCCCAGTAAGGTGCCTCACTCCATTGAGGCACCTAACTGCAGAAAACTAGTCCTTCGATCCCTGCATCCAAGGTTAGTTCCAAAACAAAGATGCAAAACATATTAGCCTTTATTTACAGCTGTAGCTGTCTTGGTTTTGACTTTGGGTCTCCCAAATGGAACCCTAGGTCAAACCGATGCCTAATGTTCCCTCTATGGGGAACGCGTCCTCACCTACTCCTCTCAGGAGAATTTACCATTTTGCCAAGTGGCTCCTCCGGTTGGACTTTTGCCCAGCTTTGCTCACCAAGTCTTCGTGCCCAACTTCCGGTCAGGTCTTAGTGCCCAGCTTTACTCACCCGGTCTTCGGTGCCCAGCCCTCGGCCATGTCTTAGTGCCCAGTCCACGACTAAGACTTATTGCCCAACCTTATATCAGGACTTAGTTGCCCAGACCGCAGCCAGGACTTAGTGCCCAATTCTTAGAATCAGGACTTCGTGCCTAGTGTTCCTAGGACTTTTCTTGCGCACTTGAGTAACATCATTAGAGCACCAATAATACTTAACTTTGAACCCTTTGCCAATATTAAAACAAGGTTAGATATAGTGCTTCCGGCACCAACAAATATAACCTGAGCAGTCTTACCTTCTTGGCTACTTGTAGCCTAGCTAGGATGACCTCATACTCGGCTTCATTGTTGGTGGCTCGAATGTTGAGTCAGATGAATAATTGTAGTACATCATCCTGAGGAGAGATTATTAAAATTCTGACTCTACTTGGCCTATGATTAGATGAGCCATCAATATAAATCTTCCAAGCCTCCTTAGATTCAGGCACCTGAACTACTTCAAGCATGAAGTCAGCTAGAGTTTGTGCCTTGATAGCTGTTTGAGGCTGATACTCGATCCCATATTCGCTTAACTATGTGGTCCACTTAATCAACCGCCCTGACGCCTTAGGATTCATGAGAGCGCACCCTAGTGGACTATTAGTGAAAACGACGATGGGATATGCCAAGAAATAAGGCCTGAGTCTTTGTGTAGTTAATATTAGTGCATACGCTAATTTCTCCAAGGTGGTATACCGAGTCTCTGCATCTTTTAGAAGATGACTTACAATAATTTTTTAAAAAATTAATCCAACGTCCAAAGTTTTCAACACTTTTTGAGTATATTTCCAACTTAATAATTTGTTTCCAGAAAATCTAATTTTTCAAATTTTGCTCAAAAATTAATTTCTAAAATGTAAAGTCTAATTTTGAAAAAATAATTTTTAAAAATTTATTTTTATTCAAAAATTGATCAAATTTTTATTCAAAAATTGATCAAATTTTTATTCAAGTTAGGTTTTTTATAGAATTATCTCCAGAAGAATTGTCAAAGTGAAAATAATTTTCTAACATTTTGAAAATTAATTTTGAATTCAATATTGATAATAGAAGAAAAATAATTTTAAATTATGATTTCGACATCAAATCATTTGAAAATTTTTCTCAAGACTTAGAGGATAATCAACAGATCTCAAAAAATCAAATTCGATGAAATTAATTATTTAAGTATTTTTAAAATTAAAAATACATTTCGAATGAAAAATAATAAATACCTTTATCCGTAAAAAATTTTGAAAAAAAATGTAGATAGAATAATGCAAACTCTATCAACAAAAAATATTAAACTAATTTTTCTGTAAACAGTTGTCTTATAAAGAATTTAACAAAATTACAACTAAAGTATTTAATTAAAAGAATGATAAATAAAATCTAACAATTAAATATTGATTTTGGGATCCAATATAAATTTTTGCAAATAGGGTTAACTAAAAAACTTGATGGAATATAAGTCCTAGGAATTTTTAAAATTTGACCCTTGTGATATTTAAAATACCAATTAAAAATTTTAAAATATTTAATTTTTGAATTTTGAAAATAATTTGAGCATGCATGGTTGCTTTTCAAATTTTCAATTTGTGAGTTCAATTCTTCATTTTCAAGTTTTAACTTATCAAATATTTCTAGTGGGCATGCAGATGCTAATTATTTTTTCAAGTTTGTATTTTGATTTTTTTAATTTACAACGGGATTTTGACATTTTCTTAATTCTAGAATATAACTGATCAGGAGGTAGAAGACATACTTCACTTACCATATCCCTTTTGAAGTTGGTAGCTCCCCCTTCATTGATGCTTCTTTCTCAAGTCTCTCCCCCTTCATCGAGGCTCATCTCGGATGATCTTTCACTATCTTCTGGTAGGTAATTGGCCGTTAGTGCCAGTTCGTTAACCTCCTTGGTGTCAGACTCTTCTGAAGATGAGTCGGTGTCTATTGAGGAGTCGGATTGTACTTCCTTAACATCTTCATGGAGTTCCAGTATTTTATGCCATAGGCCTTTAGCGGAGTCGTATGTTCTGATTCATTCGATTTCCTCGACTGGTAGTACACTCAGAAGGTGGAACTCGGCCTTGCCATTTGCCATAAATTTATTGTGTTGATTTTTAGTCCAAAGGTGCTCTTCGAGTTCTTTTCCTTTCTTATCTCTAGGTACTTCAAAACCAAATTTCATTGTTAATAAAATACTAAAATTTATTTTGAAAAATACCTCCATTTTGCATTTCTAAAACGCAAACTCTCCCTTGAGCTTAGGTGGGTAGATGACTAGTCTGACCATTTTGTAAGGTTGCTTCAGATGACGGTTAGTCCTTCTGGAGCATCCTGGCTCTGATACCAATTGAAGGCGATCATTGATCGACAAGAGGGGGATGAATTGCGCCTAAAAATTAAAACACTATTTTTAGTTATTGCTAAATAAAGATAGAAGTTAGGTCAAACAAAACAAACATTAATAGATTTAAATAAAACAAAATGAAAGAGACAACCAGAATTACTTGGGTTGCAACCTGGGAGGTTGCTAATCCAAGACAAAATAAAGCGCAGATCTCCTGAATAACTCCTTCGGGTGGAGAAACCTCTTACACGATGAAAAACTCAAAAAAATAGAAAAGATTACAATGAATTCGTTTGTCATAGATGGATGCTTAGGAACTGAGCTCTTGGGGCCTATTTATAGCCCCGGTCAACTTTATCCGAATGTTGATGTGGCACTATAGGGGTGCCCGATTGCTTGATGGTGCCTGACACGTGACTTGAGTGTTATTCGATATGCAATGTTCGTAAACAGCTAAGTTTGGATGATTTTTCACATCTCGGGCGCCTGTATGCATAGGGGCGCCCGCATTCACGAGTGCCCGAGTGTTCTCGGGCGCTCGAGTGAGCTTGAGTCAGCCCAATGCTAACCAACCACCCGTGACACTTCTTGAGTGATTTCGGGCCTTCTAAGTCGGGCTCACTCGAACCCTCCTCCAACCTTCTCCTCAAGCGTGCTTTTCCTGGCTTCTCGTCCCTCAGACGTTGTGCACGTCCTTCTCGCTCCATCGACGTTCTCTTCCGCAGAACTCCGTATCCCTTTGAAGCATCGAGCTCATCGGCTCCCTTCCCGTGTCATCATTTTTGACTGCTGCATTTTTCGCTCGACTTCCTATGGTCCTATGATCCTGCATAATTAAACATAAGGATTAAAACACAACTGGACCTATCTTGACTCGGTTGACCACATCACAACCTACCTGGGGTACTTACACTTTGCTACTTCTTCTCTGATTATTTCATCTTGTTCTGGGAAAAAGTGTCTTCGCCTCTACTTCACTGGTCGGGCTCCTGGAGTGATGTGCAGTTGTTGCGTGGCTAGGGTAGGAGGAACTCCTTTGATCTCATCTGCAGTCCATGTGAACACATCATGATGGCCGATCAAATAGTTGATTAGCTAGTTTCTGAGTTCAGGGCTAAGATCCGTAGCAATTCTTGTAATTCCTCCTAGTTGCTGAGGATGAATCTGTACCTCTTCGTACTCAACTTCCCTTGACACTTAAACAAAGGGATTAAAATACAATAGGGCCTAACTTGACTCGGTTAACCACATCAAAACCTACCTGGGGTACTAACACTTTGCTACTTCTTCTCTGATTATTTGATCTTGTTTTAGGGCAAAGTGTCTTCGCTTCTGTTTCACTGGTCGGGCTCTTGGAGTGATGTGTTGTCGATGAGTGACTAGGGTGGGAGGAACACCTTTGATCTCATCTGCAATCCATGTGAACACATCATGATGACTGACCAAATAGTTGATCAACCTATTTTTGAGTTCAGGGCTAAGATTTGCAACAATTCTTATAATTCCTCCCGGCTGTTGAGGATGGATTTGTACCTCTTCACACTCAACTGCCTTGCGTTCTTCCTTGGCTCCTTCTTTCGCCTGGGATAAGCCATGCCAATATGCAAGGCCTCGTGAGTCTTCTGGCTCTTGTGAGACTCTGCTCTAACCTCTCTGCTGTAACATCGCCGGGAAGCTAGTTGACCCCCCTTCACCTTAGCCACCTGATCTCATATCAGGAATTTAATTTTTTGGTGATAGACTGAGACTAAAACTTGGAATAAGCTGAGGGATGGTCTCCCCAGAATGACATTATATGATGATGGGGTGCCCACCACCATGAAAGGAGTTCTTCTTGTCCTTTGCAAGAGGTCATCCCCAAGAGACAGGGATAACGAAATTTGTCCTATTGGTTGTATCCGATGCCCAGTGAATCCAAACAATGGTGTGGAGACGGGGCACAGCTCACCTTCGTCTACCTGCATCTGATCTAGCGTCGTCTTGTATAGGATATTGACAGAGCTTCTTGTATCCATGAAAATGTGCTTGTTAAATCCGACACTTTTGGTTAGGTCCCGAAAATTTTCGGAGGATTGCCAGATAGGTTCTGGGGTTTCCGAGTCTTTGGACACAAATTTAGGGACCCAAAAAGGTAATAAACCCATAGTTACAAGGGTTAATGGGTACAAAACTTGAAACGGAGGGCTAATATGCAAAGAAACTTTAAACATAAGGATGGAATTTTAAATAGTCGAAACTCATTTGGACTAAAGTGCAAAAGTCCACCTATAAGTCGATTAGGGATCATTGGCCGTCACTCTTGCCTCGCCACAGCCGAAGACGCCGCCTCCCTCTCCTCTTCACGCGTGCCCTAGCCGCGCCTCCTCCGATTGAGAGCCGACGACACCATCTGCCTTGCCACCGATCAACTCCCTTCGTCTCCTCACCTCCACTCCATCGCCCGACGCCGTTTCCCTCAGCGAGCAGCCGACGACAAGCCCTCTCCTCCACGTGAGGTCGATGAGTTCATCGTGCTATCAGAGCCCACCGGAGGGTTTTGGCCGGCGGTGTTCAGGTCAGTGGTTTGGAGCAGGGAAGGAGGTCTTGGCTTCGGATCTCCAGGGACCTGAGGTAAGGGATCGATTTTGCGGTTGTAGCTTCTGAGGTTGTCCCTGTTGGAAACATTTATTCAATGTTGGATCAGGGTATTGGAGTGGGTTGCTTCTTCTGTAAGGAGCTGACTCTGTGCCATTTTCCTGTGCGATCAGGAGCTTCTGCCGTGGAGTTGCTTGGCTCAGGTAAGGGTTCAATTGAGTTTGGTATCAATTCATGATTGGTTTAATGAGTGGATCAATTATAATTTGCTATGGATGCATCTAATTTATGTTTTGATGTAGTATTCGTTAGTCATTTAATGTTGAATGTAGATGAGGTTGGGTTTCCTATAATTTTAGCATTGGGTTGAGTTTTGGAGGCAGTGGGCAGTGATGACAAACTACTACTGATGAGATGGTGAAATAGAGTTGATTTAGGTTTATTATCTTTCCTATTTCGGCCTTGTGTTGGATTAATATAATGAGGTGTTTTAGAATTGCTGGTTTCCTTAATCCTACGGCTTTGTCCGATGTAGGAATACTTATTGGATTTTAACTGGAGTATTGATAGCAAAACCTTAAGGGTTGCAGCTTAGATTGGTGGATGCTCAGGAATGACTTTTGGCTTGTTTCTTGTGACCTACTAATGATCGGACATGAATTTTATTATACGAATGGTAGGTCTCGGTTGGAGTTTAGCTTAGCTTTGTTTGGGCTTACTCTTGTTGGTCTAGTTGCTGGTGCTATGGGGTACATTGTATCTTGATCAGAATATTCTGATACATTGTGAGTTAATTAGGGGCTACTTATTTAATGGGGATTAATAAAATGAACGGGCTAATTAGGACGATCATAATAAATTGAGATAGCTCGTTTAGTTATGAATTTCATATTATTGTAGCTAAACAATATGCCTTTGATACAGGGCATTGATTGGACTTGCCATTTTTGATTATCAGACGGGAGGTCTTTTTCTGATACGAGCATCTTACGATTGAGGCGGGTACCCTTTGACTTATCTATCTTGATATTGTCATTTTGTTATGCATAGAATGTTATAGATAGCAGTAAGATTCTACGCTATCCCTGGTTATTATGTCTGTTCTGGATATTGTTGTTTATCCCTGTTTTTCTATGCCAGTTCTGGATACTTGTTGTTTATCCCTGTGTTATTATACGGTTAGTTCTATACAGTCTCAGGTATTGTCATATCTATTTGCATGCTAGAGATCGTGGTATTGGCTCCTGCCTTTGACCTTGAGGGATTGGTTGTTTTCCGGTTAGTATACCTTGTAGGTTACCTGTATTTCCTGTTATAGGATTTCAGACTGAGACTTAGTATACTGGGGACTTGGGAGGGAGGTATGTGTATCTATTATACACCATCTCTGCATTATTGCATGCTGACCCACGCGGACGTTGTGGACAATGTCCTGACTGGGTACAGGTTGTCACAGCTCTACCCACGCGGACGTTGTGGACGATCCTGACTGGGACTAGGGGGTGACACATGTCATTGCATCAGGATGCTTTATATGTTTGGGGCATGCACCATCCTTGCATTATTGCATGCCGACCCACGCGGACGTTGTGGACCATGTCCTGACTGGGTACAGGTTGTCACAGCTCTACCCACGAGGACGTCGTGGACGATATCCTGACTGGGACTAGGGGGTGACACATGTCATTGCACCATGTGCATACTTTGCATCGTGCATTGTTTGCTGCACTTGATTCTTGCACTTGTTTGACATTGCATATACTGGAGACTTGTTATCCTGCTTATATGTCTATTGTGGTTCCATTTGGTATTTATTACCCTCTTTCCAGGTTAGATGGATTCAGGTATGTATCTACTCAGTGTGTGCAGTACTAGTCTTTCTCTACTGTTGATATGAGTCTGTATTAGCTGAACTCTTAGTGTTGGTATAACCTTCTATGCATATCTGTTGGGTATTCGCTGAGTTATGGACTCACCCCGTTGCCATATATGTTTATTTCAGGTTGATGTCTGCGAGGAGATCCCGAGCCGCCAGTCCCCAGCTCCAGAGGAGCTCTTTTTGATTTTGGGTTTTCCGTTGTTTCATCTTGGACCCTGTAGTATTTACTATGCTTCCGCTATTATGTTTTTAAACATGTATGCACGTTTTATTTGATGGCATTGTACTTTTGAGTCCTATGTTGGACTTCGATCGGTTTTGGTTTTGTTCCTGCCCCCGGCAGCTCAGGTGAGTTCGGATTTAGTTTTTCGATAGTTATAATCATATAACTGTTGTTTCTGCTTATATCTGAGGCCTGAGGCCCTATAAACTGCGTGGTTGTGCAAATATTTAAACTGCGTGGATTGTTATATATTGTGTGTGTGTAAATTGTCCGCCGGACAGGGGAGGTGCTGTCCGATTTTATATTGGATCAGCGGCTCCTGGGTCTCGGGGCGTGACAATTTATTTAGGTCTAAGGTTCGAATCTGGGGAAGGCAAAAACCCACTGCCAGGGGTGGGAAGGTCGGTGGCGTGTCCGGCGAAGTTGGCCAGGTTGGCCAGAGGGGCCGGGCCGTCACAGTGCTTAACCTCATATTAGTTATGCGGGCAAGAATTACCAGTGTATCTTCATGGGGAGATTCGACATCCTCCAGATCGTCAGGACCGAAGGAGATGACAGGCTCTTGGCGCTTCTCCTTACTCGTCCCAATAGTGTAGTTTTCCTCCAACCTACGTGTATGAGACTTCCTTGCCAGATGGGAGTCTCCACCGATCGGGCCTCCTAAGATCATTCTGACATGACCCGACGGAGGTCCACGGGCCGAAACTTTGCCCTTCTCGGGATCTCTCGCTGGTGAGGCAGATTGGTCGGGTGCGGCCTCCTGGGATCTTCCACTCAAAGGTGCTCGAGACCGCCTCCTAAGTCTGTCCTCCCTTAATTGTAGTCGCCAAGGAGATCGGCTTCGGCGAAGGGACCTTCGTCAATACTCCGAGTTGCTCCACTTCTTGTGCGGCTTGGCATCAACATCCTTGTATCTCCTCCTCTTCAAAGTGTATCACTACTCTATAAAATTCGTAGTACTGTCATGAAAGTTACAGTACTCTTCTCAAGTAGTGTCGGTCCTTCGGTGTCCACTGTTTCCACCACCTTCTTCTGGTGGTCCCAATGACCTTTGCCTGACCTAGAATCCTTTGCTCTAGCAGGAGTGGGTGGTTCCCTCCTCTCGGATCGTATCGAGAGTCAGATAGGGGTTCCTATTGAATCCTTTTGGCGGGTGTGTTGCACTTCCTCCACATTAACGTGTTTGACCGACCACCCCAATAAATCATCGAAACTAGTTGGTGGTTTCTTCACTAGAGATTGGAAGAAAACTCCTTTGGCGAGTCCTAGTGTGATGGCACTGACGAGGATTTCTAAAGTGGTACTCATCACATCCTACGCCACATGATTGAATCGCTGGCTGTAATCTTTCAGCAGCTCTTTGCTTTTTGCATTAGGGTGAAAAGATTCAATGCCATCTTCTGATATCATCAGCTGCTGGCGAAGTGGTGCAAGAAGATGTTAGAGCAATCGGCCCTAAGATGGTCCGGAGTGACCATAGGTTTTGATGTTTGGGCAAAGGGTTTAAGTTAGGTTTACCCTTGTATTTGATATGTGTATGTTGAGTGTGCAGGTTGTACAGGTTACGCATATGGACCTGACTGGACGGCCTCAGTACGGTGAAGGATGGCATGGAGGCCAGCTGGAGGCTGGCGTGCGCATTTGAGGGACCATGGAGTGCAGGGACGATGAGCTGATGGGCGCGGACTTCGAGACATGCGTGAAGGATGACATGGAAGCAAGCTAGAGGCTAGCGTGCATCCGAGGGACGAGAGCTGAAGATGAAGAGGGCGCGAAAGCAACAATCGAGGCTGCTGTGGAGGAGTCAGTCGAGTCGTGAGGGTGCGAGTGTGAGTGAAATGTACTCAGGAAGGGAAATCCTAGGTGAGTGAGTAGGGCAGCCCTGGGGCAGTCGACTGATAAAACTCACAGAAGGGTTCTGGCTTGGGACCAGTCGACTGCCCTGGGGGCAGTCGACTGGTAGGTGGCTGGTGAGCTGGCAAATTCGAACGTTGGGAGTGTCAATGGTCGAATTTGGTTGGCACCAGTCGACTGCCCTGGGGGCAGTCGACTGGTAGCGAGAAATCAGCCCCGAGTCCTATTTAAAGAGGACTTCGTGGTGGCTGAGTTTCTTGACGAAACTCGCTTGGGTAAAGCGTGTTAGTAGTCTATTGTGATCAGAGAGCGTCCAAAGTGTTGTGGCAAGGTTTCTCCACCCATAAGGAGCGACGAGATCTAGTCGGAGGTTATCCGGGGGTTGATCCACCGAAGGATTGTTGGATTAGTCACCCGGCCGGGGTAGATACCAACTAAATACGGTTTGTTAGCATTGTATTTATTGTTTTATTTGTATTTCCGCTGCGCTAACAATCTTGTAGGAAGAAGGGGTTCAAAAAAAAAATCGCTATTCACCCCCTCTCTAGCGGACGACAACGATCTTTCAGTTTGTATCAGAGCAAAGGACCGCTCTTGATCGGACTAACCGCCGACGGAGCAAAGAAAGCTAGAGGGAAAATGGAAGAAGAAGGTCCGCTAGGATGGGATATCCGGATTCCACCTTCTTACGACCATGACGACTTCACATATTGGAAATGTAAAATGTCATATTTTCTAATGACTAATATTAAAGATTGGATGTGTATAGAAATAGGCTTTGATTCTCCCAAGGACAAGAAGGGAAGGATTCTTAAGAAGAAGAAGTGGCCCGAGGAGCAAATTCATCAATTCGAGGTCAATAACAAGGTAACCAAAATGTTAATCGATTTAATACCTAATGACATTTTGGATAGGATTGGTGAATATAGGGATGCTAAGGAACTATGGAGCAAGCTAGTGGCATTCCATGAAAATTCTACACGAGTCCAACTAATACAAGATGCAAATGAAGTAAGCTCCATGATTCAAGAAGAGGAGAGAATTGAATCATCTACACTTTCAAGTGAGGAAGAAGTGTCCACATCCTCAAGTGAGGAAGGGGAAGAGGTCACCACCTCAAGGGTTGACGGGGAGGAGAGACCATCAACAATGCCAGAACAAGAGGAAGCTTCCACATCATCAAGAGGAATTGAAGAAGTCATCCTAGACACTACCTCCACCAAAGCCAAGAGAAAGGAACATATTATATGCTTTGGTTGCAACCAAAAGGGGCACTACAAGGATAAGTGCCCACAAGGTAAAAAGGGGGTAAAATCTACCCTTGTTCCAAATTCCTTTAATTCTAACATAAAGTGTAAGACTGGAGAAGCCCAAGCAAAAAGAAAGAAGATTCGATGCTTTACATGTGGAGAGCTAGGGCACCACCACACTAAGTGCCCAAGGAGTAAAGAGTTCAAGATAATGGAGCACTTGAGAAGATGGGAGAAAGAAGAAAGAAAAAAGAAAAGAAGCCCATATCATGGAGGGACTACAAGGGTAAGGGAGGTAATCCCTAATCTTAAATCTAAATGCAATTCAAATTCAAGTTCCTTTATGCATGCTAAAACTAGTAAAAATTGCTCATCCATGCATGCTAGGATAAATGAAAAGTACATAATGGTGCATAATTTTGGTTTCAAGTATCATGATAGGAATAAGGTTAACAAGGTAGATCAAAATCCTAGGAAGGTCATACATCATGAACAATCAAAGACCTTTGACCTAAGGACCATGGCACTAATCCCAAAAAGGAGAGGAATGTGCCTAGAAAGGAGGGTAGGTCTAGGAATATCCAAAATGTGCATGTGGATTCTAGGTTTAGGAACCTAGAAAGGGAAAATCAAGCTTTAAGGGAAAAGCTTGAGAGGTTAGAGAAAACCCTAGAGAGATTCACTATTGGATCTAAGGGTTTGGATATGGTGTTGGGTGGTCTAAAACCCAACAATGATAGATCGGGTCTAGGATACCGATCTAGGGTCTCCTATGCCAAGGAAAAGAGATATGCTAGGCTAGCATATGATTATGGCAAGAAAGGGGAGTGCAAGAATGGCAAGGGAATGCCATCAAAAGGAAAGGAAAAAGTCTTAACTAAGGACAAGGGGTCCAAGGTTAAGAGGGTTGAGTTCGTAGGCCAAGAGTCACAGGAGGTTCACCAGTGTGGTTTAGCATTTGTTGAGTCACCTAGGGAGGTGGCTAAGGCTAAGAGCTCAAGGGAGAGCTCTAGAAGCCTTTGGGATATATGGTGAATGAACCGTGGGAGGGGGTGCTCCTAGAGGTCTAGATGGACCATGGAGTGTGCCAAAAGAATTGGAGACGGACTTGAGTTTCAATTCTTGGGTTTTGGCACGGTATTTTTGAGTTTCATGCAAGGAAATATGACATTGGGGTCATATTGCACAAAAATTGGTTTTTGGTGTGTAATTGCCATGTAAATCAATGCTAGGGATGCATTGTGGGATGGCATGGGCAAAGACATCAAGAGGAAACCAAAACTTGGACTTTGGGTCAAGATTTGATTGAAGTTTTTGGCTAGTTTTGGATTTTGTGTCAAACTTGGGAATGGTGATAGATACATTTTGGAATATATTTTTCCCAAGTATATATGGGTACCACAAACCTCTCCACAAAATTTGGAAATTTTTGGAGATTTGT
>JAGFNQ010004999.1:160215-202290 GCA_024364735.1 Boesenbergia rotunda
TGTTTAGGGTCAATGTAATGAATGTCCTTCTTGGGGACATAGTATTGGTTCTGCCCTACTTGCTTTGTTAGGTAAGCTTTCGGGACCCACGCTTTTCGCCGGTTTTCAGTGGGTGGACAAATGAGATAAAGGATTTTTGGGTCGATCCTGATTTATATCCTATCCCAGATTTATTATACACGCCCTTTTGAGATCCAAGAATAAGGTCAAGATTCTTGGACCGGGTTGTAAAAGTTGTTAGTAAGTCCTTAAGGTTTTGAACTTCACCCTTTAGGATGGAGTTATCATTTTCAAGTTCAATTGTTCTTTCATTTTGAGTTGATTCAGTTAACGTTTTGGTATTAATTAACTGCTCCTTAAGGTCTTGATTTTCCTTAAGGAGCTAGTCATTCCTAGATTCAGAAGCAAACAAATTTTTATTTAAAACAGAGATAATCTTAAAAAACTTTTTATTAATTGAATCTAAGTATACCTCAGTCGAGCCGTCCGAAAAGAGTCTGATCTCTTGGCTCGACTCGTATTCGGAATCTTCGTCGCTCTTCAAGTCCGATCCAGGTCCGGTTGCTATTAGCGCGAGGTAACTTGAATTTTTTGGTGGTTCATTGTCGGAGTCGTCCGAGCTCTCGTCCTAGGTGGCTTGTAAAGCCTTCTTCTTCTTGTTCTTCTTGAGTTGGTCCTCCTTTTTATAGGGGTATTCATGTTTGAAGTGCCCTTTTTTGTTGCAGCTGAAGCAGGTTATTTTGCTTTTACCTTCATTGCTCATGGGCTTCATTATCTTTTGGAGGTCCCTTTTTGAAAACTTGTTCTTCTTTTTGACAAAGACTTTTCTTACCAAGTTTACCATATGCTCCTCGTCGTCTGAGTCAACCTCTGGTTCTTCTTCGGATTCTTCTTGAATATTCTTCTTCGACTTGAACTTTCTTGAAGAATCTGCAAACAAAGCAAACCCTTTCTCGGCCTTGGCATTAGTTTGTTCATGCAACTCTAATTCACAAAACAGTTCATCTAAATTTATTTTGGAAAGATTCCTAGAAATTTTATAAGCATCTACAATGGATGCCCATAATGAATTTCTAGGAAAGACATTTAGTGCATACCTTATAATGTCTCTATTTTCTTGTTTGTCCCCAATCAGGTGGAGTCCATTTAGTATGTCCTTGATCCGAGCGTGAAGTTGACTTACAGATTCTCCTTCCTGCATTTTCATATTAAACAATTTATTTAAAAGCAAATTCCTTTTTGTTACCTTTGCATCAGTAGTGCCTTCATGCAATTCAATTAGTTTATCCCAAAGTTCTTTTGCTGATTTGGTTGGTCCGATTCTGTTCAGCTCTTCTTTGGTTAGTCCGCACTGAAGGGTGTTCTGCGGTTTGAACTCGATCTGAGCTTTTTTCTTCATTTCCAGGTTCCATCTATCGGGCTTCAGTGGCGCCTTGTTTCCCTCGTCCATTGGTGGTTCATAGCCAGTTTGCACCGCAAACCATTGATCCATATCGGTTTTGAGGTACACATCCATTCTCTGCTTCCAGTAGGGGAAATCTTCCCCGTTGAAGAGTGGAGGACGAGCAGTACTGTAACCTTCACTCTGGGCCATCTGTGTTTGACAAAAAAAATAACAAAACTCGTTCCAAGACTAAGTATTGGATTAGTGGTGTGGTACGAAAAAAAGGAATAAGAGAAGAGCGACTCGAAATGGTGTTGCACCAAATTCGAGTAAAACTGAACGAACAAAAGAAAAAGATCTAAATTTAAGCAACAATACCTAATTTAGATTGTGCAATGAAAAACACAAAATGCGAAAAACTAGATCTCCCCCGGCTCTTACGGTGGTTGCACTGATTCAGAGCGTACCAAGGCTCTGATACCACTTGTAGGACCGATGCACATGAGAGGGGGGGGGGAATCACGTGACTTTTAAAACTCTCGTTTTAAAATCAGAGTCGATAGAAAATCGTACGATGTTTGAAAAACGTGCGCGGCGGAAGAATTAAAACGAAACACGAAAGTGAAAAATAATAAAAAATAAGCGATGAGTTTTACTTCGTTCGGAGCCTTCGGCGACTCCTACTCGAAGGCCCAGGCTCCTTGAACCTTTCCTATGGGCAATCCACTAAAATTCTCTACCGGTAAACTCCCGGTAGAGCGATTCGAATACAAGATTAGGCAGAAGTGTAACAACCCTACACTTCCCCCTTAAATAATTTCAGTGTAGACATAACAAATAAAAATGTGTTACCCAACACATAAGATTATCTGAAGCAGCTTGGGTGTTGGGAGTGATCTTCCGGCAGCAGTCGGACAACGTCGAGTCAAAGCACAAACCGCAGCAGAGGAGCGTGGAAGCCAGAGAGCGCCAAAGCTTGAACCAGACTTAAAAAAATATATGTCTTTAGAGGGCTCGCTTGCTTCTTTTTATAGTGCCTTGAGCTGCCAATATTCAATCTGATGCATGATCTTCTCAGCCCAAACTTTATCCATCAGCAAGCTATTCTTAAATAATTTAAAAATAGCTAATTAAATTAAGATAAGAATGCATTTAGAGTTAATTAAAAATGCTCCACTTAAATTAAGATAAGAATGCTCCACTTAAATTAAAATAAGAATGCTCCACTTAAATTGAAAAAATAATTTAAATAAAGTTAGCAAACTATTCTTTAGAATAATCCAAAGAAGTTAACGTTTCTATCCTTTACTCCACTTAAATAAAAAATAATTTAAATAAAGTTAGCAAGCTATTTTTTAGAATAATTTAAAGAAGATAACGTTTCTATCCTTTGCTCCACTTAAATTAAAAAAATAATTTAAAATTTAAACTCTCGTACAAAATAACATTTTATCATTAGTAGGAGTGATTTTATTCTCAAATAAAATAAGAAATACAAATAATTTAAATGAGAGTTTATCCTCCACCGAGACTTTAGATGAGGAATAATTTATAATTTCATTCTCAAATAAAATAAGAAATACGAATAATTTAAATAAAAATTTATCCTCCACCGAGGCTTTAGATGAGGAATAATTTTGTAAAATTTACCTACAAAATCTAATTAGTTCACAAATCAAATAAAACCTGTAAAATAGAGTTAATGCAATAGACTAAGATAAGAATGCTTTTAGAGTTAATTAGACCCCGTCCAAACCTAGATAAGGATCTAACCAGGACTCAACCGAGGTCACCAAAATAGACCTAAGTTGGACCGCGCCTACAGTCCTAAAATATGACCCGTCCTCACTGGTTCGCTCCTCCAGTGACTTACTTACTTACCTCGTGCAGCTCTACTCAACTTCTTAACCCACCAGGTCTTCCCGCCAGGGCTCAACCACCCTGGTCTTTTTGCCAAGTTTCAACCAACTTGGGCTTCAGCTAGTTGTCAGGCCTTGCGAACCCAACTGGACTTCCCACCAGGACTCAACCACCCTGGACTTCAGCCTGGTGTCAGGTCCTAAGTCTTTCAACCTTGCACACTTAGTAAAGAGGTCAAAACCAAAAGCAAGCCTAACTTTAACCTATTTGCCATTCATCAAAACTTAAGTTTAACTATTAGTACAAATTGCACCAACAGAAGTATGATGGTTACACCAGACCACTCGGTATTAGATACTTTAATGATTGACTCTAGTGATTGTGGGAGATTATTGATGTAAGCCCTAAGAGCCAATCATGAGTTGATTGACTTAAGTTATAAAGTATCATATTTATAAATAAAAGGTAATGCTTTCGTTGTTATATTTACTTCATGCTTGTGCCAGTTGAATAAATATAATAATGCCCTAGAATAGTAGTTCTAATCTACAACACATGAATTGATTGAATTGATTTTGAGAGACTGTAGACAACACTACTTTTAAATATTCCTAGTCAAGTTTTAATATACAAGGGCAATGTTAATGCGTTGAAACTAGCATGTAGGTTAATTGATGACTTGATCTCATAAGTCATGGATATGACATATCAAGTTGATACATGAGTATATATTAGAGAATATGTACTAAATTGACCAGCTATGATAAAGTTTCTGGATCGTTATATAACTGTCATAAACATTCTTATAGTGACTATTGGCATGAATAGTCCTTAGACTTTAAGTCACTATAATTTCCTACATAAGGAGTTGTATACTTTGGTATCGTCAAATGTCACGCGTTACAGGGTGAACTATAAAGTCGGTCACTGGGTATGTAATAAATTATGCAGAAGGATGCGAGTGATGTAGATGAGATCTATTTCTCCCATATGATGGCAGTGATATATGTGAGCCCCTTGATCTAGTAGGACTACTAAAATGCATAGCCATACTCAAATAAGTTGATATGAGATATTGAGTTCATTTGTTTAAGCGAGTCTACCTAAATATCAAGAAACACAAAGATTGAGAAGAGGATGACACCGTCTATACTTTATTGATCAATCTAGATATTAAGAATAGAAGGACAAAGTCATATAAGATAATAGACATGGAAAGGTTAAGTTAGATCTTGACATTCTCGTCACTTGGATAGCAGTGATGTATTACTAGATGCCGCTCATTGCTTATGTATCTAAAGTGGTTTAGATACATTGTCAACGTTACGAGAGCCTATTGAGTCACACATAAAGAATATGTTATTTCAGAGATACATTGATTTTAGTTTGACTAAAATGTGTTGAAGTCTAATCCAAAATTTGATTAATTGAGTTAAACTCAAATGAATCTAATTAGACTATAGGATTGAGTCTAATTCGAGTTAGACACATTTAAATTAGACTTGACCACTTAAGAAGGGATAATGTTCATTAAAAGATTTAATGAATCATTATAAAAGAGGAAGACTAAAAGGTAAAACCTTTGGTATTCATCAAATAAATACAAAAGGTTATGAATACAAAAGGTTAAGACCCTTGGCATTCATCATGATTAATGGGGAATTAATCAAAAGGAATACCAAGAGGCAAAAATCTTTTGTATTCATTAGATGAATATAAAAGGCATGATTTTCATGATGGTTAATGTGGATCATCTTATTCCTCCTCTCGTCTTCTCTTGGCTGAAAACCTCCTTCTTGGTTTTCGGATTGCTTTTTGTGAACCATGCTAGTGGCTAGCACTACGAAAATGGTTCTTCTCCGAGATCGAGATCATGAGACGAATAAGACGTGTTTGTGTGGATACTACTAGAGGCATGACCACTCTGATCTTGTGAAGATTCGGCGAATCATAGTTGCTGTCGAGATTGCTAAGGGCACGCAACAAATATAATCACTCTAATCAAATGACGTATGACTACTTTCGCATGGATCACTAGGAATGGATTGTTTTTCATTACACAATTTAATTATTTTTGCCATAAGATCCTACAAGTTCTGGCCATCGTTTTCTTGCTTTAGGTGGTGATTAGTCCTCCTGAAGCGGTAAGACTCTGATACCACTTGTTGGTCTAGGTGAGGTTGGCTAGAGTGGGGGGAGGGGTGAATAACCTTACAAATACAAACTCGATCATTTGCTTTTGAACTTGGCAAAGATAACAGATTAGATAATAATTATTTTAAACATGAATAACTTAAATAAATAGTAAGAGACTCAGGTTTATTTGGTTGCAACCAGGATGTTGTTAATCCAAGACGTTAAAAAAGTTCAGTATGAAAACTCCTTCGTTGTAGTGGAGAAGTCTGTTACAAGACTTTGGAAGCTTATAAAAAGACTAGGAAAATGTATTACAGTTGTTAATTCATCCTAGTTTTAAGGGGCTATTTATAGCATAAAAAGTGAAGTTATCATTGCACTGACGTGACTTGGAGGTGCCTTTGTTGGATAAAATTTTATCCACGCAAGAAACTTTCACTAACGGTATTCTGCATTTGAGGTGCCTCAGTTTGATATGAGGCGCCTTAGTTATGAACTGAGGTGTCTTAGTTCACAACTATGCTGTTTTAGTTCACTTTTTCTGCACAGGTGTTTCTGAATATCCGAGGCGCCCTCAAAGTCATCTGAGGCTCCTTAGACCTTGAAATCTTCAAGGTCAACTTCAGAGTTGACTTTCTTCAATCTTTGATCGCTTGAGTGATTTCTAACTGTCTAGAGTTGAGCTCACCCGAATTCAACTCCGGCCTTCTCTTCGAACAAGTTTCCTCCCCGGATTCTCGTCCCTTGGACGTCACATATGCCCTTCTCGTCTCTCGGATGCATCGGGCATATCAGCTCCCTTCCCCGTGTCATCTTTGTCACTCGCTACATTTTCCACTCGACTTCTTGTATTCCTAAGCTTTTGCACACAGGCACAAGGATAAAAAAACAACCAGGACCTAACTTGATTTGGTTGATCATATCAAAACCAACCCGGAATGCTTACAGATATGTCCTATGAGAGATTTAAACTCTGATTATATGAGAGTCCAACCCACTTTTTATCATCATATTGTATCCCTAGGTACTAATTTGTTATTCTTAGTTGTATGAAAATTCCATTATAATTATATAGTCTTATTTTAACTTCCATTTAATTATTTCATCTTCGGTTCCACTAAGGACTCAAAGGACTAATAAGTTTCTCACGTAACCATTTCTAATCCTAAACCCTAAATAGTGTATTTGATAGGGGAAAAAATTAAAATAACAACCTTTATATTTATTATTATCAAATGAGCTTCTAATTTTTAAAAATTAAAAGGATTTCTATATCTCAAAAATATCACTACAACAATTCTGCCTTTAGCCATGGATGTTAACAAAGTCTGTCACTAATAGTAACGGATTAAAAATATTTGTCGCTATTTTAGGGTTTCCCTGCTAAAGTTCTAAAAATAGTGATGGACTAGTCAAATCTGTAGCAATTAGAGATGGATTTGACTTGTCTATAGCTATTTTTAGGGTTTATTTTGGCTAGGGCTTTTTTCCCTGGTCGCACGCATGCTCTCTTTCTCCTTTGGCATTTGTGTCGTCCGACATCTCCTCCTCCAACGATCTCCTCCTTCGGTTATAGGTACGCAAGTATGCCAAGGGAAATCGTAATATACTGTCTCCTCCTCCATTCTTGCGATCGCGCGCAGTCACAGCTACTGCCTTTAGTCGCAACGGCCACCTCAGGGTATCTTTAATTATCCAAATTAAGGATACTAATTTGGGTTTGATTAATCGAAAATAAATTTAGATAATTTAGATTAATCAAAAACTAGCTAGTACTTAGAGTAATTGATAAACATTGCAATTAAGGATGATGCTAATCAAATTTGCAATTTAGTTTAGCTAGTTTGTTATTTGTTAAAATAGCTAAGCCATATCTTTTTGATATAGAGCATTGATTAGTTATGTACATTTATTAAAGTAGCTAAATATATTTGCATGAGTATAAAATATTGAATATTTTATTGTTATTAAGATACAATGTATATGAATAAGACATGAATGTACAATAGGTTAGATAATAGATTTATTCGTGAAGAATTTTTTTGTTGGGGTTGAAGATTTTGTAAATTTTGCAAAGTGTCATCCTAAGTGTTTGAATGACGCCGAGTTAAAATATCCATGTAATCAGTGCAGATTTAGAAATATAGCTTTTCGTAATTAAGATATAGTGAAAACACATATATGTAATGTATGAGTTTGTTCCAAATTATTACAATTGATATTGTCATGGAGACTTGTATGTATTTAAACTCGTTGGCCTTCTGTGATTTCATCAATCAAATTAATTGGTCCAAAAGCATCATATAGGCCTGCTGATGTAATGCAATTAATGGTTTACGATGCAATTGTGGGATCGGTGCCAGTCGATAGAGGGGGGTGAATATCGACTTGAACTTATTTGCGAAATTTCATCATTCGATCGTCTTTCTATCAAAGTTAGTACGCAGCGAAAATAATAAAGAAAGACATAGAAAGAAAAACTCACGGGATTTACTTGGTTCCCAAACCCTCAGAGTCAGTACGTCCAAGACCTAAGTACTCAGCGTGAGTCCACTAGTAGTCTCCTTTCCGAACTTTTCAGGGGCGAAGAAACTTGTCTTATAGTTTAAGTACAAACAAAGAAATGAGAATAAAAACAAGTTCAACTTTGTAACTAAAAGAAAACCAATCTGACACGAAGATTCGGCCAATCCGAAAGTCCAAAGTGCAACACACTTCCTCCTGGAGCCTCCTTGGTCGCAGAGCTTCGACTTTAGCACTTTTGCTTCACACAAAATGCTTTAGCGAATGCGGAAATTGATTGCTTGAGATGAGGTGTCGAACCCCTATTTATACTCTATTCTCGGGCGCCTCAAGGCTCTTGAGCGCCTGCCACGTGCAGTCAAAAACTGATCCATAGTAGCAAACTCGGCGGATGGATAACGACTGCCTCCTAGGTGCCTGGGATGAATTAGGCGCCTGGGAGGCTTTAGGCGCCTAGTTGGGTGGGTGCCTGGGAAAGGCATCCTCTAATCAGGGCGCCTCCCCTCTTGGGTGCCTGATTTAATTCAGGCGCCCAGGAAGCCTCTTCCCAACACTATTTCATTGCATTTGCTCTTCTATCTTGCCTCTAACTCTAAGTACCTACAAGACAACAGAATATACAAAAAGACAAATAATTTAAGCCTTAATTGATTAGTTCTGACTTCGGATTTCACTCGAAACCCTAGGTCGAACCGACGCCTACTGTTCCCTTTCTTGGGGAATGTGTCCTCACCTACTCCACCCTGGAGAAGTTACCTGTGCCAACCAGGACCTCTGGTTGGACTTTCACTCAGCCTCCAAGAACTCGAATCTCGAGACGTCCGGCCTCGACGTCTCTACTTCTGTTCGCAATTCCCGCTCAGCTAAGTCTTTTGCCCGATCCTCGACCATGACTTCGTGCTCGACCTCCAAGACTCCCAGATCTCAAGATGTCTGACCTCGACCCGTCTCTACTTATGTTCTAGTCCTCGCTCGGCTAAGACTCCGTTGCCCGATCCCCGACCAGGACTTCGTGCTCAGTCCTCCGGACCAAAACTTCGTGCCTAGCTTCACTCACTAGGACTTCGTCCACCTAACTTCACTCACTAGGACCCAACTTCACTCACCAGAATTTCTTCTACCTAGCTTCACTTACTAGGATTTCTTTCAGCATAATCACTTCTTTGCTAGTCATCTTAATCTTGACCAAACTTCTTCCAATCTTTAGGTAAGTATAATCCCAAACCTTAAGTCCAGTTTGGTTTTATCCCTTGGTCAACCTGACCAACCCTGGGTTCTATTCACACTGTCAAACATCAGATCCTGTTTGGCTAACCCTTTGTCAAACTGATCAAACCTGGGTTTACCCTACCAAACATAAGGTCCTATTTGTTTTAACCCTTGATCATTTTGACTAAACCATGGTATATTGTTACTGCCAAATATTAGGTCCTATTTGCCTAATGCTTTGTCAAACTAATCAAATCTGGGTTTATCCTACCAAACATAAGGTCCTGTTTGGCTAACCCTTTGTCACTTTGACTAGACCTTAGTATATTGTCAAACATCGAAACACTAGAGGTTGATTGTACATGATTGATGCACTTTGCACCAACAACAATGAATGTATTTGATCAATCAAATGTAGATGAAACACCTATACCTGAAGTTCAAAAAATGTATGACATGCTGAAGACTAGTGAAAGAGAAGTATGGAAAGGTATTCATTTTAGTCATTCTCAATTTTCTGGTACTATAAGATTATTAAATATGTTGGCCAAACATCATATCTTTGAATGAGGTTATGATGACATATGTTAATTGATGTCAGAGTTAGCTACCAATAGATAACTGCATGACTGATAGTTTCTACAATACTAAAAACTTAATTAGAGACTTGGATTTACCAGTCGAGAAGTTACATTGTTGTATCAATAATTGCATGATCTATTGGAATAAAGATAGTGAGCTGATGAAATGCAAAATGTGTAATTATCTTTGTTACAAGGATAGTAGTCACATGGTTGGGAAGAAGAAGAAAAATATTACCTACAAAGTAATGTATTACTTCCATTTGACTGCTAGGCTCCAATGCTTGTATGCATCTGCAGCAACAACAAATCATATGATCTGGTATCAAAACCATGTACATGAAGGAGAAATAATGTGTCATCCTTGTGATTCCCCTGCATGGAAACATCTAGATATAATATTTTCTTCCTTTGTAATAGAACCACGTAATGTGAGACTTAGACATTCTACAGATAGATTTTAGCCATTTGGAAGTTATGCACAACAATATTCATCATGGCCAGTTATTTTAACACAATATAATTTACCACCACGAATTCATTTTCTTACTGTGCTAATTCCAGGTCCTCATAATCTAAAAGGGCAAATAGATGTATTTTTGCAACCTTTGATTGTTGAGTTGAACCATTTATGGAATGTAGGCTCAGAGACATATGACATCGCAAGTAAATCAAATTTTACAATGCATACAACATTGTTATGGACCATTAGTGATTTTCCCGCATACTGAATATTATTAGGATGGAGCATGACTGGAAAGTTAGCATGCCTACATTGTATGAGTTAGTTTGATGCATTTTCTTTGCCTTGCAGTGGAAAGATTTCTTGATTTGATAATAATTGAAATTTTTTTCCTGCTGATCATCCTTTCAGAACAAATAAGAAAAATTTTAAAAGGAATGAAGTGGTTAGTAAGCTACCCTCAGTTTGGATGTCAAGTGAAGAAATGTTTAATGAAATTGCTAGTTATGGATTTCTACTAGTATATTAGGATGGTTCTAATGATATCAATAAGTATATTGATAGAGTCAACAAATGCGATTGGATGAAAAGAAGTATTTTTTGAGAGCTTCCATATTGAAAATATTTACTCATTCGACATAATTTTGATGTGATGCATATTAAGATTTTTTTTTGATAACATCATCAATACTGTGCTAAATGTTCATGGGAAAACTAAAGATACAATAAAATTACTCGAAAAATTGAAATAATTAGTAAGCAGACTTGAGTTGCATCAGAATAAAATAATTGGTAAATATCCCAATGCATGTTATACATTGGATAAAGAAAGTAAGCAAGCATTGTGTTCTTGGTTGAAAGCAATCAAATTTCCATATGGATATGCCTTGAATATGTCTCGTTGCGTGGATACAAACAAATTAAAAATGATTGGAATGATGAGACATGACATTGTTATGTGTTCATGCAATGATTAATTCTAACAGTTTTCCAAGAATTACTTCCTAATAATATTTGGCAAACACTTACAGAATTAAGTCTTTATTTTAAAAATCTGACTTCCAGGATTATTACGGTATCAGATATGTTACACTTTCAGATAGAGATTCCATTAATAATATGTAAGCTTGAGCGAATATTCACACCAAGTTTATTTGATTCAATGGAACATCTACCTATTCATTTACCTAGTGAGACACAAATAGGTGATCTTGTACAATACAGATGGATGCATTCTTTTGAAAGGTTTCTTAGAAAATTAAAGAATAATGTGCGTAATAAGGCAAGTGTTGAGGGATCAATATGTAATGCATATCTGGTTGAACAAGCAACTTTATTTTGCTCTTATTACTTTGCTAATAATATGAAAATCAGACAACGAAAGTGTCTATGAAATCAAGATAACATTCAAACATTTGATCTAGACATGCTTTTTATTTTCAAGTATCCTGGTAGAGTAATGGGTGCAACTCTATCTAAACGGTTAAATGACTAAGAATATTATGTTGCCAGGATATATATACTCCTGAACTGTGAAGAAATCAAACCATATCTAAGGTAATAGCTCAAGTTTATATATTTATTTATATTAAATAACTGTTCGATAATTTAAATAAAAATCTAATATGATCTCAAATTGTCTTATATGTCAAGTTGTATGAACAACAATTATACATCTAAAATCCATCAATAAGTGCAAATGAGGTAGATCAGAAGTTAGAGAATGAATTTGCCTTTTGGTTTCAAATATATGTAAGTGAGTTAATATTAATTTTATTATTATAATTCTTTATTAGATATTCATCTAATTTTATCAACAACCACTATTATAGGTGAATGATCATAGTTTCAAATGTAGAAGATGAACGAATAAAAAATCTCGCATTTGTACCTCTGTGTTATACAGATTTCACGTGGGCCAACGTGATTCACAAAGGCTAACATATAATTATGGTGTTTATGTCAAAGGATCAACAAAAATAATGATACTTAATTTGACTATTATGGAAGACTTGAGGAAATTATCGAGGTTGAATACCAGCGTTACCTTTCAAAAGATGTATATTATTCAGATGTTCTTGGTATGATCCAACTCTAAGGATGGGTACCAGAATACATTGTTTATATAATTTAGTTGAAATTAATTCAACCAAAAGATTCAATAAGTTTGAATCTTTCATCTTTGCGGTGCAAGCTGACCAAGTATTTTATCTTGAGTACCCAACTAAGAGAAGACGACCAAGTGAATGACTAGCTGCATGTCAAATTAAGCCTAGGTCAAACATTGAAATGCCAAATATGATAACTGTCCAAAACCCCAATGCTTATCAAAATGAAGAAGTCATAATAAACTCAGTTGATTCAGAAATACAATTTGCATCACAATTACTTATAGATGCTAATATCACTGATGAGGAAATAGATGATGGAGAGATATCTAGCAATGAGGAGACTGATGTATCAACAGAGTCAAGCGATAAAAACTTACATGTTAATTTAGTTCCTTCGAAATAAGATATGGTGATTAAATATTGTATATTACTAGTTGTTTGTATTTATCTTCATTGTTACTAGTTTTTTGTATTTTATCTTTGTTGGATTAAATATTGCAAATATGTATACCTAATATTATGATTTTGGATTTATATAGTCATGTAGTCAAGACAGAGACCACTTGGTGAATAGATTACTTTGACAGTAGTTGGTGATTGGTAAGTAAACATGTATTTTTGTGTATTTAAGTTTAAATTTTGCTAATGTATGATATTTTTGCTACATCTTTCTCCCAAACGATCACCAGGGCTCAGCTTACATAACAAAGAAATTCAAAAAACGATTGTCCTCGACTGCTACTACATGGGGCCATATAGAGGAGGATATGAAGACTTTTTATTATGGTGAATTTTTGGTATGTAGTTTGGATATAAATTCTATTTAATGTTAAAACTAGCATGATATTCAATATATATATATTTTTAAAGAATAGATATATTTGGGCGGAGGACCAAGAGGAGGAATTTAAGAAAATCTGGCACGACTATTGCTCCAAACTGTACAGAGATATGCTATACAAGTGGAGAAAGAAGGAAATTAGGCCCTCTGAGGTCCCTAAGATAGTTTGGGTCGCATGGAGAGCCATCTAGGAAGCCCAGCATTGGAAAGATAATGCTGCGATTTTTCGAGGCAATCGCAACTCAGAGCTTGCTGGCCCCAGCACCAGATCCACAAAACATACTGTTGGATCCCATTTTATTGTCCAACATGTCATTGACTTGGTAAGTTTTTATTTAAGTTATAATAAAATTTCATTTTTTTTGGATATTTTTAAATACTATATTTTATGTATACAGGCTGTTGAGTTGCAGAAACCTCCTATTAGTTGAGAGGTATTCAACAAAACCCATAAGAAGAAAGATAGGTCATTTATCGATCGATGCTCCTTAGCAATCAATGTAAGTATATTAACTTTAGTATATTTGTTTTGACATTTTATAGAATTTAATTTAATTCTTTTTTCATAGGAAGTAATGACCACTAGAGTTGCACAGGTGTCTCAGCCTGCTGCAGAGGGGGAGGGTTCACAGTCTTTTTCCACTGACCAGGTGAATGACATTTACTATGATGTCATTAGTGGAAGGAGGAAGACCACCCTATGTGGCATGGGCTCTCAGGCAATAAGTTACATATGATCAGATGAGAATAACAGGGATTAAGGGATGTCCAAGTTCCTCCTTCTCCTCCTCTAGTGAGGTACGTCAACTGTGGGAGGAGAATGATGCTTTACAAACTCAACTCACACCAATGGAGATGACATGGGCTAAGAGGGACGCAGAGAGGGATGCAAAGCTGAGGGAACTATGGGCCAGCAAGCCACACACTAAGGCGTTAGTGTGTCATATGCAAGCTTTTATAGCAACACTATCGCCTATGTCACATATGCCCGCCCCTCATCGTTTGAAGTCTCAGGAGACGCAGGATCTTGAGGATACCCCTGATAAGTAGAGATATTTTTGTGGTATATTATATTTTTTTCTCTGCATTTAGTAAATCAAATTATTAAACTATCTAGTTTGTTATTATATGCATCACTAAATGTATCATATTTTTTCATTTTCGTTTATAGATTCTACATTTTGAGAGTCGAATTTAGACATTTGTGGGGTTAAAAGGTATGTATATTTTAGATTTATTGAAATTTTTAGTTTTTAGTTAAACTTTGGCTGCTTTAATATTTTATAGAAAAGCAATAGTATCCGTTTTTGGTAAAATCAGGATGTATATTCACACCTTATATCCACATTCAGTGGAAATCAAAGCAATGCAACATAATGAATATGAGTCAAGCAATTATGCTACTTAACTATCAATTAGATCATGTGCTCTTGATAACTTACCTCAGTATCATATGCATGAATGTATTTTTTGTAATCTATAATAAGTAGCCGAGCTACTTCTTTAGCTATTGAAAGATTATCTCCAAATTGTTGAGTAAAAATTTAATGTAAAACATTAAAGCAGAGTTTTGCTACTTCTTTAGTTGTATTTCTAGTTGTCTTCTAGTTGTATTTCACTTTTATTAATATCGTTTCTCTTCTTTTATGCAAGAATGATATTTTGTTGATCTAGTTTTGATGTAGTTGCCTTCTAATTGTCTTCTAGTTTTGATTAGTTGTATTTCCAATTTTTATTAAACAACAACACTCTCATATTGTTTAAATTTTATACAGTTAAATGTTTTATTGCTTTGTATGTGTTGGATTGTATGCTATATTGCTTTGAGTATGTATTTGGATATGTTTTTTTGTTTTGTTTGTGATTGATTATATATTTTATTAAATGTAAACAAGGGAAGTGAAAAAACTTGGGAAGCTATGCTTAAAAAAGTATCGTAATTAGCAATGGATATTTATCATATCCGTCACTATTAGCGATGAATTATTGACTATTTCGTCGCTAATAGCAACGGATTTAGATTATGCGTCGCTAATAGCGATGGTTCATTGACTTTGCATATCTATCTTTGCAAATAAAGATCTACTGCCCATTCTTAGCGATGGATCTAGCGATGGATAATTAGATTATCCGTCGCTAGTTTCGATAATGTAGCGATGGAACATTTTGATTCCGTCGCTATAATATCGTAAATAACGTTTGGTTTTCGTTATTTAGCAATGGAATAGTTTTGTATCCGTCGCAAATAGTAACAGATCAATTTTTTTACTATCCGTCACTAATACCGACGGATACAAATTGTTCCATCGCCATCCTCGACTACAACGGTGTTGCAGTCAACGGCATTATTTCGGTCGCTAATTCGTTGCTATTTGCATTTAGTGACGAAATTAGTCCGTCGCTAAAATCTATTTTTTTGTTATGTATTCTTTTTTAATATTATTGGAACAGTGTAATTAAAATTACTCTAATATATTTAAAAATATTTTAATTAAAATTGCTCAAATATTGATGAAAACTACTTTTATTTAATAAAATATTTTAGGGCAAAGATTAAAAGACCACCTTAGTTTCTAGGTACATAAGGAGGAGGATTGAGATTTAATTTTGGTAAATTAACGAATGAATATTTTTTAATAGATAGTTAACTTAAAAATATTAGGTTGATGTAATTTCGTTATGAGTATTTTTCGATTTATTTGATGAGCAATGATAAATTTTTATGGATTAAATCGATCATTCTAGAATTAGTCAACATAAGTTAAATATCTAGTGTCAAAATAGAGTATCTCAAATTTATCAAATCCTCATACAAACACCATTTAAAAAAACCAAAAACAAAAAAATAATAAAAAATCCTATTTTAAGGATTACTGTATTAGTTATGTTTAACTATTGTAATAGGGAACAGATACGATTAGCGACTACGACTTGAAATTTTAATTATTTTTATTTTAATCAAATTATTATATACCAAGTATTATTATATTAAAATAGTCTTTATAAATTGGGACAAAATTATTTAAATTTTATAAAAAACGCTTAAAATAAGTAAAAATTACTTTAAAATAATTATAAAAATTATTAGATAATTGTTATATGATTATAAAAACTAGTTGCTATACAATCATAATTAAATTTTAAACTTTAAATTCTAAATAATCGAATCTTAAACACTAAATCTTAAATATTATATTAAAATATTTTTATCAATTTAGTCAAAATTATTTAAACTTTATCGAAATTATTTAAAACAATTAATTTATAAAACTACTTAGCTACTACACAATTATAAAAGTTACTAAATAGCTATTCTACGTTATAAATAAATCCTAAATATAAACTCGTAAAATTCGAAACATTATTATATGAAAATAATTTTTATCAACTTATCAAAATTATGTAAACTTAATCAAAATCATTTTAAAAAATTATAAAAACTACTAAGAAATTGCTACAGTAGTATAACAATATTATATTAATTGTTACACTTATCAAGAATATCCTTACTTTTAACATTATTGTAGAATAATTGTTACAAGTAGTTAATCATAGCTTGTATAACATACTAAAAATAGGAGTATTCTTGGAAAAAGGTGTTTTTTAATAAAAAAATTGCTAATGATTTATAAATTTGAGGTGTTTTTTACCTAATATTATATGTTGGTGCAGTTTGATGAAATTCATATTGGAAAAGAATATTTTTTAAATAAAACATCTTGTAATAATAAAAATCAATGTCATTTATTAATTTTCGCCCTTATAATTTGATTTGAATGAAAAAAGAATTCGGGATATTTATTTATCATTTCCTTCTGGACCTTAAAGAGCCAGCCACCTCTCGTTTTCTTCCCTCGTTATCTATATCGATCTGGGGCAATTCCGTCAAATCACACACTGCGCATTTGCCTGCCTGGCTGCCGCCCTCCCCTCCTCCTGTCTCAGCGCTCGTCTCCGTCCAACGGGAGGCTACCCCACCGCTGAGCTCCAGCAAATGGCGACGGCGATGGCGGCGGCGGCTGCTGCCGCTGGTTTCTTCTCCGGTCCTCTCCACTTCAACAAAGCCAAATCGCCCTCCTCGCTTAGACTTTCCACTTCCATTCATGCCCCTCTCGGAATCTCCGGTCTCCGCTCGATCTCTCCACTCTCTCTCTGTATCCTCACCTCGAAGAACCCGGCCCACCGAGGCGGTTCTTCCCGCTGCTCGGTGGCCCAGAA
This sequence comes from Boesenbergia rotunda, assembly GCA_024364735.1. NCBI lineage: Eukaryota > Viridiplantae > Streptophyta > Magnoliopsida > Zingiberales > Zingiberaceae > Boesenbergia > Boesenbergia rotunda. Next base: position 177,542 of record JAGFNQ010004999.1, read on the forward strand.
TGCTTTATTGGAGAAGGAGGAAGAGAGAGAGCTTTCGACAACCGCGGAGGGGAACACTGAGACGCGTCGGAAACTTTATGTGACCAACTTTCCGTGGGACATGTCCGCCCCCCAGATCGAGGAGCTGTTCGCCCAGTGCGGGGCTGTAAAGGGCGTCGAGGTACCATCTCTACTTCGCCTTTTTTTTTTTTTCGGATTGTCGCTATTGGTAGCTGTATAAAGTCACTCATCTTGGTTGATTGAGTATAGATAATCAAGCAGAAGAATGGATCGACTAGGGGCTACGGTTTCGTCACGATGGCCTCCGGAGAGGAGGCACGAGCAGCTGTGGAAAAATTGGATTCATATGTACGGAGAAAGATAACATTTGGATTGGCCTCTTCTGTTCTTGTTTATCTCTGTACTAGAATTAGGGTTTTGCTATGCAATGTGGATTTCATGCGCTATCATGCTTTGTATCCCTTCTACTGCAATGCCCTATTCCGATTTCATAATCAAATTCAACTACCTTTATGTTTTGCCTGTTCTTAACCATACATCTAAGTCGACACCAAATGACTAACCATTGAAAATATTTGGTAAACATAGTAAAGGGAAGCTTTTTCATGTTTGTAGATATTATTTTGTCCATTTTTTACTCTTTGTATGGTCAAGCAAGATAATTTGATTTAGCTACGGTGTAAAAAACCACTATGATGTATTCAAAGAACCTCTTATGCATCTTATCGAATGAATTATGCCTTATTTAGTTGCTGATTGCTTCATTTATTTCATGCCCTGTCATGCTTTGCATCCCCTCTATTGCAATATCCTATGCTGTTTTCATAGTAAAATTCAAACAACTTTGTGTTTTGCCCGTTCTTAATCATACATTTGAGTTTACACCAAATGGATAACCATTGAAAATATTTGGTTAACATAGTGAAGGGAAGCTTTTTCAGGTATGTAGATGTTATTTTGTCCACTTTGTATGGTCAAGCAAAATAACTTGATTTAACTATGATGTAAAAAACCACTATGATGTATTCAAAGAACCTCGTATACATCTTATTGAATGAATTATACCTTATTTAGTTGCTGATTGCTTCATTTATTTTCAGGAATTACAAGGGAGAATAATCAGAGTAGAGTTTGCAAAGCGTTTTAGGAAACCGCCGCCACCTCCTCCACCAGGTTTTGTCCCTAGAGAGCCTGTTCACAAGATCTATGTATCAAATCTTGCTTGGAAAGCCAGGTCATCCAACTTGAAAGAGTTATTCTCTCAGAAATTCCATCCACTCTCGGCAAGAGTAGTTTTTGAAAACCCAAATGGGCGGTCTGCTGGATATGGTTTTGTTGGCTTTGCCACAAAAGCGGAAGCAGAAGCAGCTATTTCTGAGCTGGATGGAAAGGTAATGAAGATCAAGTCTTCACTCGAACTTTTGCTTTTTGACATGATATTTGACATTAAGATCTATTTTGATCTTCTCAGAGGGAAGGGATGGGGGATTTAGTATGTTGCCATCTCTTCATTCTTAGTGAATGTCTCCTGATAAACGATTTAACGCATTCTTAAATTTTAGATGCAGGTGATCCTTTAGTCTTTACCAAATCGTAAGCAATTAATAATTGATCATGCTATATAGAAGTTTCATTTCCATTAGATGATCATTTAGTAAGATTAAGGCGAACTCATGTGCTTTTACTATTTGCCACACATTATCCACTAGAACCATTCCCAATACCTTCATTTATTGTATTAACTTTCAAAACGAACTGATTTTCATATGCAGTTGCCAAATGTTTTGAAAGTTCAAATAGCTTAATGTTTCTACTTCCGTACTATCATCTTGCAGGCTAACAATCTATTGTCTCCTATCTTTTTGTACAATGACTTACTGGATGTCTGTAACTTCCTCTATTTGTTATCATATGTGCCTTTCGAAGTCTGCAATCTTACGTAGTTTATTGTCTTGTAGGCTAATTGAGATCTTTGATCTTCCACAAATTAAATGGGTTTGGCAGTATCTTCAAACTTCCTAAAGTTATTGTCGTGTAGACTTAGCTCCTGAATCTTAGTTTATTGTTGGTTAGGCTTGTTAGGATCCAAGATCTTTCATGGTTTGTTTCCACAGGTGTTAGCTTATGTAATCTTTAATCTTCCCAGGCTTATAGCCCTAGACCTTGCCAAGCTCTTCGATATTATTCAGAAATCTGACCTAGTTTTGCTCCAAATTAGTTGGAGTTTACTTTGGTTGTCTAGTGATCGACCTGGATAATTGATCCTATACTCTCCGAGTTAAACATTGAGTCTCTTCTATGATCCATATGATTTTCAAAGAAACCTTTCTTCTAACTGCAAATCATAATGATCTGTTATAGGTTCTAGGATTCAATTACTTGGATGAAATAGATGTGAGAATGAATCATAAAATTACATAAGAAACTTCATTTATCACTTTTAGAGGTTCACTTTCTTGGAATTTATCACATGCCTGGGAATTGTTCTTAACATTGACTTGTACATAATGATTCATTTTGACGTTGCAGGAATTGATGGGAAGACCTATCCGTTTGAGAATAAGTCAACGCGATCAAGTGAAAGCTGAAAGTGAAGCTGAGGAAGGAAACTGAGCAGATGAACAATCGGTTTATGTTGAGCCTCTTTGTTTATTGAACTGAAAACTATGCATGCATTTCCCTGTCATGTATAGCAGAAAACAAATAGATTTTTTATTTCCCATTTCCTTTTGTCTAGTTAGAAAGAGAATCTTGGCACAGTTATAAAATTGTTATTGTATGATGGAGAAGTGATTCAAGTTGTAAAAATAGTTTCCTGCAATCCAAATATGTTCTGATCCTTCTTTCGGAATTGAGAAGTTTCGTACATGGGATTCTTTATTTCTTTATGTCTATTTATTTGTTCAAATATAAAAGTAGTAATAGAATTAAAGTTTAAAAAGTTAACCATTAGTTTTTTTTATTATTGTATGTAAAGCCAATATGGCATTTATTTGGGAAATGAAAATTTTTTTGATAGGAAAATATATGTTTGTGTTATAAGATTTATTCTAAATACAAATCTTGGAATATGTCAATTTATTTTTTTTAAGATTTATTTAATCTAAATAAGATTTGCCATGGTATGTTTGTATATAAAGTTTACTTTATAAAAATAAAAAACTTAAAAATTTAATGATTGGTGTAAATAGAATTTATATATTATTTATTTTTCACTTTTTCTAAAAATTTATAAATTTAAAATATTTAAAGATTGTTGCAGGTAAATTCATGGGGCAATAAATCGATTTGCTTGTTCTCAACGTCCTCCCTCAATTCGTCCCAGGATCAACACAAAAGAGAGAAATCACAGGGACTACTAGTCCGGATGTTATGGTTAGTGCGTAGGGAAGACAGACACACTGACTTTGTCAGATTTTGACTCTTAGACTTCAAGACGACAATACTTATATACTAACCATCTGTTCAATTCACGAGAATTTTGTTGTAGGTAAATTCATAGCCGTGGAGGAGGTGGCTTTGGCAGGATAGTTGAACTATGTAAAAATTCTTGTATGTCTATAACTAGATACATAAGCGAAACCACAATAGTAATTAAGCATTGATTATTCGGCATTTTACCAAAAGACGTACGTGAGAATTCATATTTACCAAAAAGCGTCCTATGGTTTGTTCTTTGCCAAGGGTGCATGTAAAATAAGCTCATTCCTCTTATACCCTTCCCGCCAACAACTCCTTTTCATAGTTCATTTTTTGAAATATCCGAACTACCTTTTCATAATTTGATTTTAAAATAATAAACTGTGGTTCGGATATAGATAATCTCATCTTCTCTTATCCTATATATTTCTTCCTGCTTTGTAACTCGACCAAGCCCCGAAGCTATTACTATATTTTACTATGATTGTGAAAAGATTAAGAAATAATTAAAATATTATTTTATAAATAATCATTAAGGCCCTTTTAGCTCGAAATGAATTTATTTCAAGTACTTTTTCCCTGAAATAAGGATATAAATAGAAAATATAAAATATCGAAAAATATCAACAAAATAAAATAAGGAAAGATATATAATATATAAAAAAAGAAATAAAGTTCATAAAATTGTATATATTATAAATATATAAAATAAAATTAAAATAAAATTTATATGTGTAAATTAAGATAAATTAGATAACATCGAAAAATTATTAAAAATGAATTGGATTTCATTTCAGGTCCAAAGAGGGTCTGAAATAAATTTATTTCAGACCCTCTTTGGGCCTGTGATATTTCATTTCAGACCAAAGAGGGTCTGAAATATTTTATTTCAGGCCCTCTTTGGGCCTAAAATATTTTTATTTCAGGCCCAAAAGGACCTGAAATTTTATTATCTTGGCTATAGATGTTATCTTGGCTGTTCAACAAATCTATAACTTCAAGTTGCCATTGGATTTTGTTAGAAATTGGACTGTGAAAATACAAATGTGATGCATCAAGGAATTTCCATATGACATTGAGAAACTACTAAAACGATATATTTGTCTAAGACATCATTTCTGTGTATCCACATCCAGGAACTACTGTTATTGGATTTCTGTGTATGCACATCCAAGCACAAATGTATTCCTACTGACTCTAAAAAAAAGTTAATTCATCATAGTTTATGGACATGTGGCATGATTAGATATTTGAAAATTGAAACCGTGAGAAATCTAATAATCCTGTCTTGTAAAATCTGGTCTTCATTTTAACTTCCTTTTTCACACTAAATGTGATTAGATATTTTAACTTCTTTTCCATGTGATTTTCACTCCTAAAGAGGGATCCTAAAATAAAAATATTTTAGTCCCAAAGAGGGCTTAAAATGAAAATTTTCAGACCCAGAGAGGGTCTAAAATGAAATATTTCAGGCCCAAAGTGGGATCTGAAATAAATTTATTTCAGACCCTCTTTGGACCTGAAATGAAATTCCAATTGAATTTTAATAATTTTTTCGATGATATCTAATCTATATTAATTTACACATATAAAATGTTATTTTAATTTCTATTTTATATATTTATAATATATACAATTCTATGAACTCTATTTCTTTATTTATATTTTATATATTTTTCCTCATTTCAGACCCAAAGAGGGTCCTAAAATTTTTCATTTCAGGCCTGTTAATTTTTTCAAGATCTGAAGCTAGGTTAGATACTAGCTTCAAATATAAATTTTTTGAAAAGAGATAAATAAAATAAATATAGTTAAATATAAAAAAATAGATATTTAAATAAATATATAATATGAATAAAAATAAAGTAAAATAAATAATATAAAATATTTCAGTCTCTAAGAGGGTCGGAAATGAAATATTTCAAGCCTAAAGAAGGCCTGAAATAAATTTATTTCAGGCCCTCTTTGGACCAGAAACTATTTTACGTAGACTTAAATGTAAATAAGTATTGAATTTAACCGTTCATTGATGTGCATTTGTCAGCTTCACATTTATTATGTTTTATTTATATGCATATCTGTAATTCATGAAATTGTTGTATAAATCTTGGCATAAACTTAATTCACTTATTCTATTGGAGTCCTCATAGAGTTATGCATTGCTTTCCAAATGGATCCTTGATTTGTTTTATGCACATAGAAGGTAGACGCATCAAATCCCTTCCTATGGTAATGTTATCGGAAACTAGCAACATTGCTATCTATTTACTAGTCTAACTTTCCCCCCTTTAATTGGTCACAATAAGCAAGTCAGATTGTAACTATATTTGTTCAAGTGCCAACATCTTCAGTCTACAATTTGTTTGGATAGTTGTTCATGTTTTCCTATTGCTTGCTAATCATTATTGGATCAGTAACTTCATAATTCAGTGATCGACTTGGATGTAGATTGTCAGCTGAATTTGGATGTGATTGACTATGTTTGAAAGCCCTTGAGTTTCTTTGATTTATTAGAAGTGTGGTGGGAAGACAGAACTAAGAGATAAAGACTCGTTTGAAACTTGAATTGATGAAATTGGAATGTGGCACCTCAGCATTGTGCACAATATAGAATACCTCACGGTGCATTTCCTGTGTGTGATTCTACCTAGGAAGTTGAATAATTTTAGCACTCTCTAGATATTTTAAGGAAGGGGGAAAATGTTAAAAAGAAATGAGTTTGGTGTGCTCCTATACTTCATCCCCTGGAAAAATCAATTGAATTTCATTTCAGGTCCAAAGAGGGTCTGAAATAAATTTATTTCAAGCCCTCTTTGGGCTTGAAATATTTTTATTTCAGGCCCATAGAGGGTCTAAAATTTTATATTTTAGGCCCAAAGAGGGCTTAACAATTTTCATTTCGGTCCCTCTTTGGAACTGAAATATTTTTATTTTAGGGGTCCTTTTACGAGTGAAAATATAAAATAATATAAATAAAATAAAAATAAAAAAGATATATAAAATATAATAATTTTGATATATCAGGTCCTCTGTTAATTTTTTCAAGATATAAAGCTAGGTTAGATACTAGCTTCAGATATATTTTTTTTAAAAAATAAATAAAATAAATATAGTAAATATAAAAAATAGAGATTTAAATAAAGATATAATATGAATAAAAAATAAAGTAAAATAAATAATATAAGTAAAAATATATATAATAAGAATAAAGTTTAAAATAGATAAAATAGAAAGTAAAATAGAAATAAAGTATATAATAGAAATTAAAATAAAATATAAATGTGAAAAAAAATTAAGATAGATAATATGATATAAAGATAAAAAATAAAGATATAAAGATAAAAAAATAAAAAAAATATTTCAGTTTTAAAAAGGATCTGAAATGAAAATTTTCAGATCCATTTTGGATCTGAAATAAAAATATTTCAGGTCCAAAGAGCTCTTTAAATGAAATATTTTAAGTTAAAAAGGGTCTAAAATAAATTTATTTGAGATCCTCTTTAAACATAAAATGAAATCAAATTGACATTTTGAAAAATGACATTGCGAATGAGCAACTATTGCTTTCGGCAGTGTTCCTAGACAACTAGCTATTTGTTAAAAATTCCGTCATTAGTAATTTAGCACCAATTTTGATTATGATCTAACGGGTCAATTAAATTCAACCAATTGATTTCGATATGTCTTCAGTTTCTTCACAGTCATCCAACCATAGAAGCAACACTCATTCAGCAGTCAATCACCATTTAGCTACTTTTCTACATCCATTGAACATCCTCAAAGATGCAAAAAAAAAAAAAAAAAAAATTGAAACCATCACCTTAACGGCCCCTGGTCCCGGTCTCACAAGTATCCAAAGAGGATAAATCACGATTTTATTGGTGGGACAAGGCGTCTGGAGTCGAAAGGATTTAAACTAGCAGATCAGATTTTTACCCTATATATAACTGGTGACTCTCGAACCTAAAACCTTCGATGCAAACAACAAGACGCCTCCATTGAACATCCTCAAAGAGAAAACACAAGCATTCAACTGGTATACACTGATGGGATGACATGAATACAAATGCCCAAAATCTCATTGGCAGAATAACCCTTCAATAAATGGCTAACCCATCAGTAAAATTCAGTTAACCCAGCCCATCAGTAATTTCTTTACCTTGGTCTCCCAAAGATGATGGATTAGCGGTAACTTGGCCTTCCATCAAATTGATTTCATTTCAGGTCTAAAGAGGATCTGAAATAAATTTATTTCAGTCTCTCTTTAGGTCTGAAATATTTTATTTTAGGTCCTCTTTGGGCCTGATATATTTTTATTTCAGGCCCAAATAAGGTCTGAAAATTTTTATTTCAGACCCTCTTTGAAACTGAAATATTTTTATTTTAAGAGTTCTCGTTAGGAGTGAAAAATATAAAATAATATAAATAAAATAAAAATAAGAAAAGATATATAAAATATAATAATTTTGATATATCAGGTCCTCTGTTAATTTTTTCAAGATTTGAAGCCAGGTTAGATACTAGCTTCAGACATAATTTTTTTTAAAAAAAGATATATAGTAAAATATAAAAAATAGATATTTAAATAAATATATAATTTGAATAAAGAATAAAGTAAAATAAATTATATAAGTAAAAAATATATAATAAGAATAAAGTATAAAATAATAAATATAAAAGAGAGAAAGATTAAGCAAATATATAAATAACAAAATAAAAATAAAATATAAAATATAGAATAAAAAATAAAAAATAAAGTATAAAATATAAATAAATAAATAGAATTTATATATTAAAAATATGAGAAATAAATATAATAGAAATTAAAATAAAATATTAATGTGAAAAAATAACGTAATTTAATTTACCTTTAAACAAGCTTAGATGTATCGTACTGTTGAAGAATATCTATAAAGCCCCTAAAAACACATTGGATAGCACAATACGAGTCTTTGTAACACCAGAAACTCATAATATTTGAAATTGTTGTTATCAGATTTTTCTAGATCCATCAGTGAGTTTTTGCCAAACCCCACTAATGGACCTACGATATTTGAATTTCTCAATATTTGATATCACTAGGTAGGGTTGAGCTAGGAGAAGAAAATTATGATGTCAAAACTTATTCATCACCACTAAAAATGATCTTTTCGTGTCGTGCCACTTGGTACGGAATAATACATCATGTAGAGGTTGTAGCACAAAAAATTTCAGCCTCTCTTAGGATCTGAAATGAGGAAAAATATATAAAATATAAATAAAGAAATAAAGTTCGTAGAATTGTATATATTATAAATATATAAAATAGGAATTAAAATAAATTTTATATGTATAAATTAAGATAGATTAGATATTATCAAAAAAATTATTAAAAATCAATTGAATTTCATTTCAGGTCCAAAGAGGATCTGAAATAAATTTATTTCAGACCCTCTTTGGGTCTGAAATATTTTATTTCAGGGCCTAAAATATTTCATTTTAGGCCCTCTTTTTATTTCAGGCCCAACGAGAACCTAAAATTTTTCATTTCAAACTCTCTTTGGGACTGAAATATTTTTATTTTAGGTTTCCTCTTTATTCTGCATCTTAATCCTCCATATTTTGATCAAGTAGTGCTTCTTCCTCCTTTTCTTGTTCTGTTACTGCTCTGCACTCTTGTGTAATGTTCCCCCCGCTCTCTCTCTCTATATATATAATTATCGAAAATTTATATCTTCAATGCATATTAATACCATCAGTTTCATCTTTAATTACAATTTGCAAGAACAAACTTGACTTCTTGCATCATCATGATCTTACCAAGACTCTCATTTTCAAAAAGTTACTTGCAATGAAGAAGAAAAATCATATGTATTCGACTTAAACAAGCTTATCAAATGTATCCTTTGGAATTTACCTGTGATATGATGTCCTTTAGAAGTGGCACACAATCTGTTCCTGCACATGAACATTTGCATTGAAAAAGACATGATGCATCACCATTTAGCAACCAAGCAAGATATTAGAGTGTGATGAAATGCTGCAAGGAATTGATCAAGCTCGGAGGCCAATGATTAGTTTCCCTGACATATGAGAGATCAGTATAATGAGGATCCAAAAGAGTGGCAATTGTAAACTGGTTCTCAGCAAGGAGTGCAACATGCTTGTCAGCATACATGCTGTAGCTAGAGCTGCATGTATCTCGGCAAGGTGAAAGATATCCCTTATAAAAACTTGTAAAATATGTATTGTAGGAAGCATAAAACTAATCTTGAAGAAGTACCTGGGTAGCCCTTCAGAGAAATTGAAACATCCTCCATCTCAGAAATGGCCTCGTCTCTGTTTCCAATCTCATACAATAACAATGCCCTTCCAACTCTTGCATAGTCTGAGAATGCAAAGTTCTTGTAGTCTTGAACTACCTAAGAGGACAAAAGAGCTACATGTTTTAATCAAAGATCTGTGACCTCCATACAAGAAGGTGTTCTTCTTAAAGAGGTTTTGTTAACCAAGAAGCACTTGAAGTGAGGTTTCACATCTTGTTTCCATCAACCTTCAGAAGGGAATCCAGGGAGGATTGAATGAACTTTTGCATTAAATTTCAGCAATGGCTTATCCAAGTTATGAGTACATTTGGATTGTCTCTATGGAATAGACTTAGGCCAAATCATGTTGTATTGCTTTTGTGTTTGTCATCATGGTAATTGTAGGCTTAGGTGCACATGAAGTGTCCAGGCATTCCCTCTACCACAAGAGACCAAGATTCCCAAATTTGACTTCTTGCAACAAAACTCAAGCAAAACGAGGACTACAGTGTGAGTGCTTATGTGTATTCAGTTGATTGAACAAAATTTATTTCAAACCCTCTTTGGGTCTTAAATATTTCATTTCAGACTTTCTTTGCGACTGAAATATTTTTATTTCAGGTTTCCTCTTTAGGAGTGAAAATCACACGGAAAATGAAGTTAAAATATCTAATCACATTTAGTGTGAAAAAGAAAGTTAAAATGAAGATTAGATTTTACAAGATAGGATTATTAGATTTCTCACGGGTTTAATTTTCAAATATTTAATTGTGTCACATGTCCACAAACTATGATGAATTAACTTTTTTTGAGAGTTAGTAGGAACACATTTGTACCTGGATGTATATATACAGAAATCCAATGGCAGTAGTTCCTGAATGTGCATACACGGAAATGATGTCTAAGACAAATATATCATTTCAGTAGTTTCTCAATGCCATATGGAAATTTCTTGATGCATCACATTTGTGTTATCCCTGTCCAGATTTCTAACAAAATCAAATGGCAACTTGAAGTGGTAGCTTTATTGAACAACCAAGATAACATCTATAGCCAAGATAACAAAATTTCAGATCCTCTTTAGGCCTGAAATAAAAAATTTCAGGCCCTCTTTGGTCCTGAAATAAAAATATTTTAGGCCCAAAGAGGGTCTGAAATAAAATATTTTAGGTCCTCTTTGAGCCTGAAATAAAATATTTCAAGTCCTTTTTGGACCTGAAATGAAATCCAATTGATTTTTAATAATTTTTTCAATGATATCTAATCTATCTTAATTTATATGTATAAATTTTATTTTAATTTGTATTTTGTATATTTATAATATATACAATTTTATGAACTCTATTTCTTTCTTTTTATATTTTATATATCTTTCCTTATTTTATTTTGTTGATATTTTATATTTTCTATTTATATCCTTATTTTAGGCTAAAAAGTGCTTGAAATAAATTCATTTCGAGCCAAAAGGGCCTTAATAATTATTTATAAGATAATCTTTTAATTATTTCTTAATTTTTTCACAATCACAGTAAAATATAGTAAACGCTTCGGGGCTTGGTTGAGTTACAAGGCAGGAAGAGATATATAGGGTAAGAGAAGATGAGAATATATGCATCCGAGCCATAATTTATTATTTTAAAATCAAATTATGAAAAGGTGGTTCGGATATCTCGAAAAATAAACTGTGAAAAGGAGTTATTGGCGAGAGGGTTATAAGAGGAATGAGATGATTTTACATGCACTCTTTGGTAAAGAATAAACCATAAGACGCTTTTTGGTAAATATGAATTCTCATGTACACCTTTTGGTAAAATGCCATTGATTATTTGTGGTGAAATACTATCACCGAGAAAGTGGAGAAAGGAACCTTCTTTTATAACCTCGTAAGCTCGGAACCTTAGACTTACTGATTAAGAGTCTTCAGTCAATCATAATTTTTACTGGCTGAGTTGAAATGCTAGCAATCAGCGATTAATGACCAACCGTTCAGGCATTCTAGGTCGACCATTAATGTCTTCATGGGATGTCTAATTGGATAGATGATAATTGTAGCGACATGACCCCTCTAGCCCCATCAGGCGGCTCTCTAGGCCATGCCCTATGGTCTTTCCACCCCTGACCAGTGGATTTTTGCCTTCCCCAGGATTCGAACTCTAGACCTCCAGGCTAGAGTTTATGAATCCTGGTAACCAAGTGAGCTACCAGGATTCATAAACTCTAGTACTTAGCCTGGAGGTCTAGAGTTCGAATCCTGGGGAAGGCAAAAATCCACTGGCCAGGGGGTGGGAAGACCGTAGAGCATGGCCTAAAGAGCCGCCTGATGGGGCTAGAGGGGACATGTCGCTACATAAAAAGGTGCCTTTTTATGTAGCAGCCCCGACCTCTCTGGTTTACGCAAGCAACCCTGTAGGCCGGTGACCCTACTGACTTCCCACACCCGGCGGTGGGTTTTTGCCTTCGCCAGATTCGAACCCTAGACCTCCGGGACAATTACTAAAGTTCCTTAAAATTGGTAGCCAAGTGAGCCGCATTTAAGAACGATATAATAGATGGAAATAAAAGAAATTACATATCCTTATTAAAACTTAAAATATATCCAACTCAAACCATACATAACTCTACTAAGAAAGTAAAAACAATATACAGTCTTTAAAATATAATATCATATATACATGTGTAAAACTGAATGACAGTGCAATAATAAATCATACATGTATGCCAACCAAATGCAACAATCATAGCTTATACAAATGCAGCAAACATAGAAAAATGTGAAATGCAATAAATGCATATGATCCAATGACATGTGTCACTCCTTACACTAGTCAAGCCGCTATCACATCACATCTGTGAGGCCGAGTGGGTAGGGTTGTGACAACTATACGCACTCCAACAACTTCCACTATTATAAGTGGTTGAGTGGACAGGATGTTGGGGAGCCAACTACTCTAAACCCCCAGGAAAAAAGGGAAACCACCAACAGCTCTGCTATCCCTCGAAAACAACGGAGAGGGTATCAAGTGCTTGCCTACAACTCCAACATCTACTACCCATGAGTGGTTATGCGGGCAAAGAAACTAAATGATTTACGATGAGCTTAACCATAAAGAAGCCGATGTTCGTCAGCATGCAACTATGCAGATATAATGCATGATACTAATATGCACAATCAACCAGATCACAACTATGCAACAGTATGAAAAATAAATACCAGAATCAATAAACATGCAACTAATCTACTGGGTAGGGTATATGTAATGTCAACCAAAATCCTAGTTGTGTTTAATGATTATTCCTAAGTACTCGCCTACAAGCGGTACTTTACAAATTAGGAAATCAACGGTGAGACTGTATGGACATAAATTTGATTAGCTTAAAGATCAAACAACGAAAGTATCAATGAATGATATCAAAAGAACAAGGATAAGATAAAGCAACTTACTCAGAAATAAAACATCCATACATTTAATTTCAATAATCTACAGATACAAAGAAGAAGTACCCGTCTTAATTATAGAACGTGTCCAAAAGAACCCCCACTACCGTACGCACGTAAATGGTCATGGTCCTGTATGAAGATTAGAGTTAAGCTATTTTATACAATTAAATAATTAGGTAAACTATAAACAAAATTAGGATAAATCTTATTTACAATATTTATGTAACTAGTGTCGAACAACGATTGGTTCTTTCTAACTCAAGTCATGTCGACCCCAAAACCAACAGCTTTTCAATCTTGTTAATGAACTCATAGTAAACAACTTAATCCTCTTGCCCTAACTCACGGCAAAACACCATGGATTCCAATCCCACATCACAGTCTTCTCGAGAACAAACAGAACTAAAATTCTAAATAGATTTGGTATAAGAATAACTCTAGAACTTAATCAAACCATTCTATTAAAACCCAATCTAATCAAATTCAACTTCAATCATGAACCAAACCATTACAATAGCATAAATTCGCCTTTTTTATGTAGCGACATGGCCCCTCTAGCCCCATCAGGCGACTCTCTAGGTCGTGCCCTACGGTCTTCCCACTCTCGACAGTGGATTTTTGCCTTCCCCAGATTCGAACCGTAGACCTCCGGGAGAAGTACTAAAGTTCCTTGAATCTGGTAGCTAAGTGAGCGCGGCTCACTTGTCTACCAGATTCAAGGAACTTTAGTACTTATCCCAGAGGTCTAGGGTTCGAATCTGGGGAAGGCAAAAACCCACTGTCGGGAGTGGGAAGACTATAGGGCACGACCTAGAGAGCCGCCTGATGGGGCTTGAGGGGCCATGTCGCTACATAGTGACATATTTTAAAGCACCAACAATGCTTCGATAAATTTAGGGATCAGACATAGCAGGAGAAGGTGCAGAGAAATGAGTAATAACAATTGGTATAGAGACCGAACGTGCTCCATATATTTTAGCTCTTTGAAGAAGCTAAGTAATATATTTACTTTGAGAGAGGAGGCAACTTTCTTCATGTGGAATAAGTTCAATACCAAGGAAAAAACAAGCATTACCCATATCTTGAATATAAAATTCTTGATTGAGATGACTTAATAAAGTTTAACGCTCTTTTGATCATTGTCGGTTATTAAAATGTCATCCACGTAAATGAGAAAATATATCATAAATCCGTCATTATATTGATATAATAGAGAAGAGTCAGTCTTTGATCTAGAAAATACTTGAGTTTGTATTCAGTCTGATAATCTATGAAACATTCATGAGGAGCTTATCGGAGACCATAAATGGATTTCTTTAACTGACGAACATGAGTTGGATATTGTGAATGGATAATCTAGGTGGTTGCTCTATAAATATTGTTTCCTCAAGATTGTCATGAAAGAATGCATTAGAAATGTCTAATTGTCGTATAGGCCAATTAGAACTAACAGCTACCGATAATAATAGGCAGATAGATATAATTTTAATGACTAGGCTAAAGGTGTCATTGAAATCAATACCTAGTCCTTGATTAAATCCTTTGGCTACAAGTCGAGCTGTATACTATTCAAGAGAACCATCAGCTCGATGGTTAAGGCGACATACCCATTTAGAGTCAACAATATTCATAGGGGAAGTGCGTGGAACTAGACTCCATGTTCCATTATGAAGAAGTATATCAAATTCTATAGTCATTGCATTATGCCAATTCGGATCCTAGTTTGCTTGAGAAAAATAAGTTGGTTCAACAAATTTTGAAGAGACCACTAGAGTTTTTGGAAGAGGATAGTCATTGGTGGACAAAGTGCATAAATGTCGCTTAAGAAAAGCATGTGATGAGGAGTATTATCATCTGAATCACTTGTTGATGGTGACTAGGACGTAGGCTGACATGATGATTTTGATGATAGGCTTGTATTATTTGAGAATCCAAAACTACAAAGCATATTATCTTCGACTGGTGATACTTCTAAGACTATAACAACAATTTGAGGTGATTCTGATGATATATAGGAGTCATTAGAGATCTCCAGAGTAGGACCTAATATGTCATCACTTCTGACAATATTATGTGGCATCAACAATATGCCACCTGTATCTGGAGGAGAGATTGAAGAAGCTGCGGAAAGATGAAATAGAGACTCATCAAAAGTAACATGCCGTGAAATATATATCCGTCCTATTAGTATGTACAAGCATTGATATCTATGGTGCAAATTACTATAATTAAGAAAAACACATTGTAGGGAACGAGAATTAAGTTTGTGTTTAGAGTAGGGGCGTAACCATAGATAACATGCGCAACTAAAGATTTGAAGAAAGGTGAAAGTCAGGAATTTGATTATAAAGTTTTTCCAAAGGACACTTGTGATTGAGAAATGGAGTAGGAAGTCAATTTATGAGATATACTGCAGTCCAAAAAGCTTCATCCCAAAATTTATGTGGAATCGATGCATATTGAAGAAGAGTTAAGGCAGTTTCAACTATATATCCATGTTTTCTCTCCGCATAGCCATTTTGCTTTGGAATGTGAGGGCAAGAGACTCGATGAACAATTCTACAAGAGACAAGATTGTTGAGGCAATCTATGGTCTGGAGTGACCATGTGTTTTGATGTTTGGGCAAAGGGTTTAAGTTAGATTTTTCCTTGTGTTCTAATATGTGTATGTTGAGTGTGCATGTAAAATACGGTTTTTGAAAGAGAAATAAAATAAAATAAAATAAATAATTAAATAAACAAACTATAATTAGAATAATATTATATATAGTTATGTAAATATAAAATCACTATAAATAGGAGTTAAAAATTGGAAACTAGTAGAGGGAAAATTTTGGAAGAATTTTCTAAAATTTTTGGAAATAATTACGGATTTAATTGGATACAAGATGAGTTGGTTTGGAATTATTTAAGGAAAAGTTTGATATTTCGGAATATATATATATTTATTTAAGGAAAAGTTTAAGTATATATATAATTATACATAGCCCTGCCTTTTCGTCCCGTGCCCTAAACCTTTCGGCCGACCCCCTCTCCTCTTCTCTTCTTCCACCCCCACCTCACCGGCATCGCTCTTCATGTGAGGTCAGGACGGTGATGCCGCCGGCCATCGGAGAGAAAGAGAGAGCCGATACCACTATCTCCCCTCACACGAGCACGCTGAAGTCGAGCGTCTCTCTTCCTCGCGGAGTCAGTAGGAGTTGAAGCCGAAGCCGAAGCCGAAGCCGAAGCCGAAGCCGAAGCCGAAGCCGGTCACCGATCGCAGTTCGCCGGAGTTGAGCCAGCCCTTGAGCCGGCGCCACCCTTGTCTCCACCTCAACCGATCCATGGTCACTCCCTCACCAGAGTCGATTGGCGCCTTGTGACTGTAACACCCAATAAATTTTTGGTATTATTAGGAATTTTTAGGAATTTTTTTAGCATTTTTCGGAATTTTATTGCATTTTTCGGATTAAAAATAAAAAGGAAAAAAATTAAGGGATCGGGTGGGGATTGATGCCGCGACCACGAGGAGAAGCAAAGCCTTAAGGGCAGCCAAGTAACCAGCTGAGCTAGGGTATCAAGCACAAAAAAGAATGAAACAAAATAATGTTATAGTTGATTTAGGCCGTTTCATGAAGAGGCATTTAAACTTCCACTTAAGTTGTGTTAAGACCCCTTTTAGGGTTTGGGGAGGCCGCGCGAGCAAAGGGAGGAGGCTGCGAAAATAGGGAGAAAGGGGGAGTTTTCTTCCTCCTTCTTCTTCCTCTTGAAGTAGAAGATCTAGGGCTTCTTCCCTAGGGCCAAGGGTGAAGTTTTCTTGCAAAGGAAGAGGAAAAGAGCCTTACACTAGAAATTTCGAGATACTTAGTGAGTTTTCTTCAAAAAAGGGTAAGTAAATCACTCACCTGCAATAGGAGTAGCTTCGCATGTAGTTTTCTCGTTGTAGAACCTTGATTTTGTGATTTATATGCATGTTTGGAGAATATTGTTTATTGTGTGATTTAGTTTCTCAAGAATACATGTTTTTAATCATAGAACTTGAATTGTAGTAGATTTTTATATATGTGATCTAAGTATGGGAGACCAAGTTCTTGAAAAGTCCCAAAATTGAGTTTTGGGTTAAGGGCACGCAAGGTGCTCGATGGAAGTTTCAAGTAAGAAAAGGTAAAGGTTTATAGTGGAAAGTTTATGAAAAAAGAAAGTTAGCTTGATAAATACAAGCATTATGAGTACGAAAGTATTTTACTTTTGTAAAAGGACATGTACCGGGCAAAAGAGAGGCCCACAGAAAGTTAAAAAGAAGCTCTAATAGGGTGCGGTGGCTAGCTACCCCGAAACCTATTAGGGATGCGCGCATTGGTACACTGATACCAGGTACATTGTCAAGGCCTGAGAAAGTTGATTATTATTTTGAAGTATATAAGTATATGAAAGTGTTTCAATTTCCTTAAGTGTATGTTTTGTTATGTATGATAACATGGTTATGTTACAAGTATGTTAAAGAGAATGAGCAAAGAAGTTAGTGTTTGAAAGTGTGGAAATGTATCATTAGTAAGTTTGCAAAAGAAATCATGAGCATGTTAAGTTTGCAAGTGTTTTGATGCTAGTAAATGTTTTTAAGCATGATTGAGCATGATAAGTGTATGAAAGTTCTCATGTGTAATTATTTCCAAGTGCATGTGTTTTGAAACAAGCATTACTTGAAAAGAGCATGTTTATCCCTTATCGTTGAATTTGTGAGTTAGGATTTACTTACTAAGCATTTTGCTTATTAGTTGCATTTTCTTCTATTGCAGACAAAGGTAAAGAAAAAGCATAAGTTAAGGAGGCGAAGGGACTTGCATTGATGTTCAGTGGCGGCGGAACCGTGGAAGAGATCATTGGGCTAAGTCTTGTAGAACATATGTTTTGGTGTTTCGAAGTGGTAGAATGAATGACTTTGTTTAAACCTTGCATAGATACAAAATTTGGTACAAACTCTAGTCTAAAGTTCACATAGATTTTGATAGCTTATTTACTTCCGCAAAAGTCCTAATTTCAAGTTTATGAAGTTGTTTTGACTGGCTAAAATGTTTAGAAAACTAGTATAGAGTATAGAAATGGTGTTATATCTTTGTATGGCTTGAAAGTATATGTTTTGTGGATGGATGGAGATGAGTTTCAGGTCTGAAATGCAGGTTTTCAGGTGTGCCAGTCGACTGGTACAGGACCAGTCACCTGCCCTATCGAATAGTAGCTTCTGTTCGATGCACCAGGCGACTGCCAAAAGGCCAGTCGCCTGGTACCAGTCAACTGCTATATAGCAGTCGACTGGTACCATTGAAAAGAAGTGGTATAGACCAGTTGGTTAGTACTCTAGTGTTACAACGAAGAGGTCTAGGGGTCAAATCCTGGCAAAGCAAATAAAATGAAAGTTGTTTTGTTTTTTTTGAAAAAAAAAGAGAAGGAAGAGAAAAAAAAATAATAAAGCAAGTTAAGGGAAGTCAAGTAGTTATAACCTAAGGCTAAGAATAAGGTAAAGTTAAGGTTAAGTGAATGTGGCGCCCGCCTTAAGGGAGAGAAAGAGAAGGTGGGCCGTCACAGAGTGGTATCAGAGCAAAGTTCCATCCTTCCGCCACACTGACATCAAGCATCAATCCTGCCGCCTGCCAAGTAAGAAGTTCATATGTTATAGTTTTGCATGCTTTTCATTATTGACTGCTAGTATCAGTAAGTGCATGATGAAGAAGTTCATATGTTATAGTTTTGCATGCTTTTCATTATTGACTGCTAGTATCAGTAAGTGCATGATGAAGAAGTTCATATGTTGTAGTTTTGTATCTTTTCATTATTGACTGCTAGTATCAGAAAGTGAAAGATGATAAGGAAGTATGTTAGTATTATTATATACTAATATGTGCATGGAGATAATGAAGTAAGTTAGTAAGGAAGTATGTTAGCATTATTATATGCTATTATGTGCATGATCAGTATATGCTATATGAGTATGATGGTAGTATGAAGATATGACATATGCTATATGAGTATGATGATAGTATGAGGACGAGTATGATGATATGACAATTGATATGTCATATGATGATATGAGTATGATGATAGTATGGTAATATATCATATGCTAGTTGAGTATGATGATATGTAATGTCATTACCCTCTTTATGATATAGAGAAGGAGAATACCAAGGGGATGTCCTTCATGTTGTGATCTTAGTATAGCAAGACCAAGGTCTTGATTTGCCTAAACACAAGGTTTGGAGGATTTCAGCATGTAAGGTGTCTGATAAAAGTTCTAAGTAAGACCAAGGTCTTACTAAGCCCAAGAACGAGCTCTAGGACTAAGAAATAAGATAAGAAACAAGACCAAAGTCTTGTTGTATCCTAAAGCAAGTTTGGGAACATTACCGTTAAGTGTTAAGTTATACATTTGAGGACGCCCTAAAAAGGCCCAAAACGAGGAGCAAGCTCCTAGAGGGCAAGAGGTAACAGAGTCAGTACCACCACCAAATCTCTTAGAGGTGGTGGCTCGGTTGCAAAGGCAAGTAGCAGAGCAACAGAAAACTTATTGCCATCATGATGGCTAACCAGCAGGCCGCTCCTATTACCCTGCCGGTGGCGAATGTAGTGGCACCAGTTGTGACCAAGGTTCTGAGAACCGGACCGGACATCGAACTGGTCGGAGGAAGGGTTTAGAGGTTCAGAGGTTCAACCGGTTTAACCGGAGGTCCAATCGGGATATAACCGGTATATAATAAAACATGTATTTATATAAATATATAGAATTAACAATTGACCCAACTACATTCTTCAAGAGTAAATCAACTAAGTAAAGCATGTTATATGTTTTTGTACACTTAAATAGAGAATTTAACATTCCTCAAAATAAAAGAATTTAACTGACATAATGAAACAAATAAAAGAATTTAACATTCCTCAAAATAATTGATTATTGATTATTGAAAATTGATTAATGAAGCTTAGATAATCATTAATCAATTAGCCTGACCCGTGTTTGATTATTGATTATTGATTAATCAAAGGCATCAAAGGCACGGCGGAGTTCAACTGGCCAATATACGTAAAATTGAGTATTGAATCAATACTCAATTGAATGATCCAGTGGTGCGGCTTGATGATCGGACCACGGCTTGATGATTCAATTGTCTCCGGATCATTCAATTGTCTCCACAGCGAAGCAACCAGATCATTGAATCATCAAGCCGCACGGCGGAGTCAACTGTGATCAGCCGATGGAGCCGACGCGAGCTTAAGGTTACCTTCAGAACTTAGCGTGCAGAACTTGTTACCTTCAGAAGCGAAACGCCGGTGGAGCCGACGCGATGCGAGGACGCTGGCGGAGACTCGGTGGCTGGCGACGCTGGCGAAGGCATGGCGGCTGGCGACGCACGACGGTCGACGACGCTGGCGGAGGCGATGCAATGCGGGGACGCTGGCGTAGGCAGGCGACGCCGGCGGAGGCAGGCGACGCTGGCAGAGGCCCGGCAGCTGGCGACGCTGGTGGAGGCGATGTGATGCAGCGAAGCTGGCGACGGCAGGCGACGCTGGCAGAGGTGCGGCGACTGGCGACGCTGGCGGAGGTGCGGCGGCGTTGGCGACGCTGGGCGATGCGGAGAGGAAGAAGGCGGAACGACGCGAGAAGATTTTTGCCTGATTAAATTAGCCGATTAGGTTTAGGAGATTATTAAGTCGGCGGCGACGTTGGTTTTTTATTTTTTTTATTTTTTAATCAAACCGGGTGAACCGGATTGACCGGTTCACCCGGTTCCCGGCGGTTCAAACCGGTTCAAATCCGGGTTTTAAGAGGCCGGTTTTCTTCACTCATCCGGACCGGAAATCCGGCCGGTTCCTGGTCCAACCGGTCCGACCGGCCGGTCCGGTCCGGTTCTCTCAACAATGGTTGTGACCGAAGACCCGTCGGTTACATCTGTAGTCCCGGCAAGGGGGGGGGGGAGAGTAAGATAAGAAGCGTACCTCATTCAGTAGAAGAAACTGAAGCCAGGGAACTTCCCAGGCACAAGCAAACCATACGATGCTTAAGCATGGTTCAAAACGTTGGAAAGAATAGTAGAGCTACTGGACTGGCCTGAAGTAGAGAAGATAAAGTGTGCATCTTTCTGCCTTACGGGAGATGCAAGAATATAGTGGGAGAGAGTCAAGGCCAAGAGAAATGTCAGCCAGATGACATGGGCCGACTTCGAGACTGAGTTCTTCGAAGAATACGTTCACATGCAAATAACCAACAAGCATTATGATGAATTCACGGAGTTCAGACAAGGAGAACAATCCGTGGATGAAGCAGTGAAGATGTTTAGCGGTTAGCTCATCTGTGCCCAGAGCTAGTTAGCACAGAAAAAGAGATAGTTAGGCTAATGCTCAAGATGTTAAGGCCTGAGATAGCGTTAAACGGGGGCTAGCGGTGATAAGAGGCCGCAAACCTCCGAAGAACTAATAAGTAGTGCTTTGATCACTGAGCACTACTTAAACAGTATAAAGGCCACCAGAAAGGTTGAACGATGAAGTTCTTAACAACCTTACCGTTAGGGGAAGTAATGGCCTCTACTCAGAGGCTAAGGGCAGTACCAATCTGGATTTCCAACCGAGAGCTCTACAGTGACTTGGTAGTCCTTGAGATGAAGGATTACGATGGCATTTTAGGGATGGACTTCTTGAGCAAGTACAATGCTTCGATAGACTGCCGCAAGAGAAAAGTCAAGTTCACACCAAAAGCAGAACCTTCATTTGAGTTTATTGGAGATCCAAGGAGAAAGACAAAGAGGTTCTTATCTACCTTACAAGCTCCGAGAATGTTAGAGAAGGGGTGCTCTGGTTTTCTAGCTCATATAGTGGATGCAAGTCAAGGAGAAGGATTGAAGAGAGAAGAAGTGAGGGTAGTCTGTGACTATCCTGAAGTGTTTCTTGAAGAGTTACCAGGACTCCCTCCCAATCGAGAAATTGAATTTGAAATTGAGTTGGCCCCAGGAACCAACCCAATTTCGAAGGCACCTTATCGCATGGCGCCAGCAGAACTGAAAGAATTGTAAGAACAATTGCAAGAGCTGCTTGACAAGGGTTTCATCCGCCCTAGTCATTCACCTTGGGGAGCTCCTGTATTGTTCGTCAAGAAGAAAGATGGATCTATGCGAATGTGCATAGATTATCGAGCTTTGAATAAAGTAACCATCAAGAACAGATATCCTTTGCCAAGGATAGATGATTTATTTGATCAGCTGAAGGGAGCCACAGTGTTCTCCAAGATAGATCTGCGATCAGGTTACCATCAGCTTAGAGTGAAGGAGAGTGATGTGCCAAGGACTGCTTTCAGTACAAGATATGGGCACTATGAGTTTGTGGTCATGCCCTTTGGAGTGACAAACGCCCCTGCGACGTTTATGGATCTAATGAATAGAGTGTTCAAGGATTTTCTGGACAAGTTCGTCATTGTCTTCATTGATGATATCCTAGTGTATTCAAAGACTCAGAAAGAACATGAAGAACACCTGAAGACAGTGTTGCAAACCTTACACCAGAAGGAGTTGTACGCCAAATTCTCAAAGTGTGAGTTTTGGCTTGATCAGGTGGCCTTCCTAGGCCACATCATTTCCAAGGAAGGTATTATGGTAGACCCAGGCAAGATTGAAGCAGTTAGTAACTGGAGTCAACCAAAGAATGCTAGTGAGATCAGAAGTTTTCTGGGTTTGGCAGGGTACTACAGAAGGTTTGTAGAGGACTTTTCAAAGATAGCTTCACCACTTACAGCCCTTACCAGAAAGATTAAGAAGTATGAGTGGACTAAAGACTGTGAGCAGAGTTTTCTTCAGTTGAAGAAGAGACTGACCATCGCTCCTATCCTTACAGTACCCGAAGGTGATAAGAGCTTTGATATATACAGTGATGCATCAAAGCTAAGACTAGGAGCAGTCCTTATGCAAGAATGCAAAGTCATAGCTTATGCCTCCAGGCAACTCAAGGACTATGAAAAGAATTACCCCACTCATGATCTGGAGTTGGCAGCTATAGTCTTTGCTCTAAAGATATGGAGGCATTACTTGTATGGAGTGCAGTGTAAGATTTATACAGATCATCAGAGTCTGAAATATTTCTTCACTCAGAAAGACCTCAATATGAGACAGCGAAGGTGGCTCGAGTTAGTGAAGGACTATGACTGTGAGATTCTTTACCACCCTGGTAAAGCAAATAGAGTAGCAGATGCACTGAGTAGAAAGACTTGTGCCACTTTGATGTCCTTATCATCATTGGCACCACCATTACAGAAGGAGATAGTAAATTATGGAGTGAAGATTATTGATGGACAGCTAGCTCTATTGACACTAGAGTCAACTTTGCTTGAAGAGATACAGAAAGAGCAAGCTGAGGATTCTGATATCCAAAGAATCAAGCAAGAGGTGCAAGAAGGAGAGAGTAAAGAGTTTAGAGTATCTGACAGTGGGATACTCTACTATGGTGACCGTTTATGTGTCCCCAATCATGAAGAGCTGAGGAAGAAGATTCTTGAAGAAGCCCATGGAACTCCCTACTCAATGCATCCTGGTTCCACTAAGATGTACCAGGATTTGAAAAGAAGATTTTGGTGGTCAGGGATGAAGAGAGACATAGCTAAGTATGTCAGCACCTGCCTGACATGTCAGAGAGTTAAAGCAGAACACCAGAGACCAGGAGGTGTCCTACAGCCCATTCAGATTCCAGAGTGGAAATGGGAAGACATAGCCATGGATTTCATAGTTGGTCTACCAAAGACAACTAATGGCTATGATGCTATTTGGGTGATAGTAGACAGATTGACCAAGTCTGCCCACTTTTTGGCAATCAGAGTGTCTTACTCAATTGAAAAGTTAGCCCAATTATATGTGCAGGAAGTGATCCGACTACACGGAGTCCCGAAGACCATTATCTCTGATAGGGATGGTCGTTTCACTTCACACTTTTGGGAGTGTGTACAGACAGCGTTAGGCACCAAACTGAAATTCAGCACAGCTTTCCATCCCCAGACTGATGGACAGACAGAGAGAGTGAATCAGGTTCTAGAAGATATGCTCAGAGCTTGTGCATTGGACTTCAAGGGCAGTTGGTGCAAGTATTTATGTTTAGCTGAGTTTGCCTACAACAACAGTTACCAAGCCACTATTGGTATGGCACCCTATGAAGCTCTTTATGGTAGGAAGTGTAGATCTCCCCTCTGTTGGTATGAAGGTAGTGAGAAGAAAGAAATGGGGTCACAGACTGATCTCATAGATGATACCACAGAAGCTATAAGAGTATCCGCCAGAGGATAGAGACTGCTCAGAGTAGGCAGAAGAGCTACGCCGATGTACGCCGTAGGCCGTTAGAGTTTGAAGTTGGGGATACAGTTTTCCTCAAAGTAGCTCCTATGAAGGGTGTGATGAGATTTGGCAAGAAAGGCAAGCTAAGTCCTCGATACGTAGGGCCCTACCCAGTGACGAAAAGAGTTGGCAAAGTAGCTTATGAGTTGGAGCTACCCTCAGAGATGTCAGCAATACACAATGTGTTCCATGTCTCAATGCTAAAGAAGCATATCCCAGATGCCAACCAAGTGATTGAGCCACAGATGGTACAAGTGCAAGAAGATC
>JAGFNQ010005000.1:0-32185 GCA_024364735.1 Boesenbergia rotunda
GTGTCTAAAGTCCAAGTGATTGGCTATATTCACCCCCCCCCTCTCTAGCCATCCGGGTTCCAACAAGTGGTATCAGAGCTTGGGGCTCTGTTTCACGGCTTAACATCCGAGAGTTATCAACAAGATGGCGTTGAGAGAAGGATTTTCCACCACCCGACCTCCTTTCTTTGATGGCGCTGATTTTCAATATTGGAGATCAAAGATGGAGTATTACTTGAAGATGGACATCAATACTTGGTTCGCGGTGAAGGAGGGATTCACCCCTCCTAAGGATGATGAAGGCAAAGAACTCGAATCATGGCGGTGGACTGCCGAACAAACTCGGAAGAGTGAAGCCGACGCGAAGGCGGTTGTCACTCTACAATGCGGCATGAACAAAGACCAACTCATCAAGGTTGGTCCTTTCACAAGTGCAAAGGACTTGTGGAACAACTCATTGAGCTTCACGAGGGCACCCGAGACTCAAGAATCGCAAAGAGGGATTTGTTCCTCAACCAACTTCAAAATCTCTCCATGAAGGAGAATGAATCGGTAAGTGAGCTTCATAGCCGGTTCAAGGAAGTTCTCAATGGGCTTCATTCGATTGATGAAAAGGTCGAGAATCGCGACCTTGTGAGGTATGTCTTGAAAGCCTTTCCAAGGAATGCTTTGTGGTCATCCATGGTGGATGCCTACAAAGTTTCCAAGGATCTATCCATTGTAAAGTTAGATGATTTATTTTGTGAGATGGAATTGCATGAAATGGCTAACAAAGGCCCCAAGGAGAAGGGGATTGCCTTAGTTGCAGGGGACCGATCCAACAAGAAGAAGAAGGAGAAGGAAGTCTCTTCATCTTCATCCTCTTCCGAATCCGAGTCCGATTCCGAGGAAGATGGCAGTGGCTCTTCTTCCTCCGAGATGGCGAACTTTGTGCGAAGGATGATGAGAAGGGGTCGACGCTTCAAGAGTAGAGGTAACTCTAGTGAAGCTAAACTTGATAAGACTAATGCATCTTGCTTTGAGTGTGGTAGGAAAGGGCACTTCAAGAATGAATGTCCAAAACTAAAGAAGAAGGAGGAGAAATCCAAAAAGAAAGAAGAAAAATTCAAGAAGAAGAAGAAGGCCTTGAAGGCCACTTGGGATGAGTCATCCTCTAGCTCATCCGATGAAGAGAAGGAGGAGAAGAGCACAAGGCATGTGGCACTCATGGCATTGGGAGATCAAGAGAGCAGTGATGAATCTTCCAACTCATCAAACGCGGCTTCATCATCTTCGGATGATGAAGAGGTAACTTCTCCCGAACTTGAAAAGTGTTATAGAGCAATTGCATGTTTAACTAGTATGCTTAAGAAGTCAAAAAATAAGGTTAAAGCATTGCAATTAGAAATTGATCAATTGAAATTATCTAGGGATGATAACATTGATGATTTGCATGTTGAATTGTTAGAGGATGAGATTAAGTCTTTGAAACTTGAGGTTGAAAATTTGAAATCCTCTAAGGTTGAGGATGTAAATGGTTTGCATGATGAGTTGCTAGTAGAAGAAAACCAATCATTAAAGAGTGAAGTTGAGAGACTCAAGAATATTCTTGAGAAGTTCTCAACTAGCTCTAAAACCCTAGACATGATCTTGAATGCCCAAAGGGCAGTCTACAATAGGGCCGGTATTGGTTACCGTCCAAAGAACCCTCATTCGTGTCTCTTATGTCTAGGACTGATATGAGACAATCTAGGACACCCAAGGTTCAAAAGAAAGTTGTCAAGGCATGGGTGCCTAAGTCATGTTTAGTTGATGCTTTAGGTCCCAAGGTTTGGGTACCTAAAACTTCTATTTTTCGAATTGTGTAGGTTATGATTGAGGGGGAGCATCTATCAACTTGGTTCGTTGATAGTGGATGCTCCAAACACATGACCGGGGATAGATCATTGTTTACCACACTTCACAAGAAAAGTAGAGGTAATGTTTCATTTGGTAACAATGGTAGTCTTAAGGTCATAGGAATAGGAGACATTCAAATATCCGAATGTCTTAGAATTTCAAATGTCCTTCTAGTCAAGGGGATGAAATTTAATCTCCTAAGTGTGAGTCAATTGTGTGACACGGGTTACACAATTGATTTCCAACCAAGTCAATGTCTAGTTAGACAACATGACACCTTGGACACGGTACTAGTAGGAACAAGAGTAGACAATATTTATCAAGTTTCATTTAAAAGTGCTACTAATGTTTCTGCTAAGTGTTTCATGTCAAAAGAAGAAGAGTCCACCCTTTGGCACCGGAGGCTAGCACATGTGAACATGAAGAACATCCGGAAGTTGGCCAACAAGGGATTGGTTCGTGGCTTACCAAGCATCAAGTATGAGAAAGATAAACTTTGTGATGCATGTCAAATGGGTAAGCAAACAAAATCTGCACATAAAGGTAAAAGCGCTGTAAGTACTTCTACTGCATTAGATTTACTTCACATGGATCTATTTGATTGTAGTACTATCATATCATTGAGTGGAAGTAGATATTGCTTTGTGATCATTGATGATTTCACTAGATATACATGGACTTACTTTTTAAAATATAAGGACCAAACCTTAGATGTTTTCATTTCTTTTTGTAGAAGAGTTGAAAATGAAAATCATTAACTATTAAGACAATTAGAAGTGATCATGGAGGTGAATTTCAAAATCAAAGGTTTTTAGAATTTTGTCAAGATAGAGGTTATAGACATGAGTTCTCTACTCCTAGAACACCACAACAAAATGGTGTTGTAGAGAGGAAGAACCGTGTACTTCAAGAGGCTGCACGAAGCATGCTTAATGAGTACTCACTCCCGAGTTACTTATGGGCTGAAGCTGTAAATACAGCTTGCTATGTGCAAAACCGGGTCCTCATTCATAGGTTTTTAGGAAAGACTCCCCATGAACTTTGGTTTGGAAAACCACCTACGGTTAAACACCTTAGGGTGTTTGGTTGTAAGGTGTTCATTCTAAACACCAAGGATCATCTTGGAAAGTTCACGGCAAAGGCTGATGAAGGGATACTAGTCGGGTACTCCCTCGTTAGCAAAGCCTATCGAGTCTACAACAAGAAGTCTAGACTAGTTGAAGAATCTTCTGATGTTGTCTTTGAAGAAATTCCAAAAGTCAATGGTCAACCAGAAGATGAAGTCCAATTCGAACTTAGGAGACTAAGTTTGAATGAAAGTCCAAATGTTGTTGATGGTGATGAATCCGATGACGGTGAGCCTAGACAATCCATAGATCAGCCGGATCCTGAGGCTGAACTTGTGTCTAGTGAACCCATTCAAGAAGCACCACCAACACCAAGGCAAACTAGATTAGCCTCTAGTCATCCCCAAGACCAAATTGTTGGAGACATCCATCATGGGGTTAGGACTAAGTTGCCCTAATTTTCGAAATTGAACCTAGAAAAATTGATGAAGCATTAAATGATCCCGATTGGATCATTGCAATGCAAGATGAACTAGGTCAATTTGAAAGAAGTCAAGTTTGGGACTTAGTCCCTAGACCAAGAAGACCACCATCATTGGAACCAAATGGGTCTTCAAAACAAATTGAACCATAAGGGAGAAATCATTAGAAACAAGGCACGCTTGGTAGCCAAGGGCTATAGTCAAGTTGAAGGCCTTGATTATGATGAGACCTATGCTCCCGTGGCACGATTAGAATCCATTCGATTGATGCTTGCATTTGCAGCACATCGCGGCTTCAAGCTATACCAAATGGATGTCAAATCGGCCTTTCTGAATGGTTGATTAGAGAAGAGGTCTACGTCGAACAACCTCCGGGGTTTGAGAGTTCCGAATTTCCAAACCACGTGTTCAAGCTCAAAAAGGCACTTTATGGCCTTAAACAAGCACCCCGGGCTTGGTATGAGCGGTTGTCGACATTCTTAATTGAGAAGGGCTTCGTTAGAGGCCAAATAGACCCTACACTATTTCTACGAAGAGATGGTGACAATATTTTTGTAGCCCAAGTATATGTCGATGACATAATTTGTGGCTCAAACAATAAGGGCTATTTAAATGAATTCATTGGACACATGGAGAGTGAGTTTGAAATGAGTCTAGTGGGAGAGTTGACTTTCTTCCTTGGACTTGAAATCAAGCAAACTCGCGATGGTATCCATGTGCACCAATCAAAGTATACACAAGAAATGCTTCGAAAATTCAATATGAGTGATTCAAAAGAGGTAACCACTCCCATGGCTACAAACACAAGATTAGACAATGATGAGAGTGGTAAACCCGTTGATTTGACTCAATATCGAAGCATGATAGGTAGTTTGCTATACCTCACAGCTAGTCGACCGGATATTCTATTTGCTGTGGGTATGTGCGCTAGGTATCAAGTTTGTGCCAAGGAATCTCACTTAATCGCTGTTAAGCGAATTTTGAGATATCTCAAAGGCACAATTGGAGTTGGTCTATGGTACCCCCGTACCGAATCATTTGATTTAATTGGCTATACGGATTCCGACTACGCTGGATGTAAGTTGGACCGGAAGAGCACAAGTGGGGGTTGCCAATTCTTAGGTTCGTCCTTAGTAAGTTGGTCAAGTCGGAAGCAACATTGTGTTGCTCTCTCCACGACCGAGGCAGAGTATATTGCTATGGGAGAGAGCGTATCACAATTGTTGTGGATGATACATACTTTAGAGGACTATGGTTTGAGTTACAAGGGTGTGCAAGTGTTATGTGATAACATTAGCACAATTAACCTAACCAAGAATCCAGTCCATCATTCTAGGACCAAACACATTGAGGTGCGTCACCACTTCATTAGGGATCATGTAGCTAGGGGAGATATTGTACTCTCGCATGTAGAGTCCAAATCAAACCTAGCTGACATTTTCACTAAACCACTCCCCGAAAATGAATTTAGTTTCCTAAGACAGGAGTTGGAAATGTGTCGTGCTTCATGAATTTCAAATGCATTCAAACCCTTCATGATTATTTCGAAATTGTTGGGAAACAATTGGGTAACTTTGGGGACATCTCACACGAACTATAAGGTTTAACAAAACGTTTTTGTTTGCTAGATATGGGGTGAGATGTTAGGATCAACTAAATTTCTCAAAATGTCAATGCATCCCTTGAGAAATTAAGTTGACGAGATAATAATCACTTCGGTGACCAAGTATGGGGAAAACCATTGCATAACATATGTGGATATGGCTCCATGATCATACTTGGACATTCCAATCAAGGCAACTTGATTGGAAACCTGAATTTGATACAAACTTAGTTGAAATTGCTTGAATGATTGTTGATTGAGTTTGACTCCATTTGGATGGATCAAAGTGATTGTTGAACCTATAAGGACTTTTGATCCTTGTTCAGGGATCAATTTTAGTCATGAGATCATGTCCAAGTTCGATAAACTTCATCAGATCTCGTTGGAAAGATTCAGAAAATCTGAAACTGAATGTTTCAGATCGTATCAGGGAGTATCAGGAACCCTGATCGGTCACCGGACCGATCAGGCATAAGGCTGATCGGTCCCCGGACCGATCTGGCTCCACCCTGTAACGATCGGTCCACAGACCGATCAGAGGGGCATCAGTGACTTTACGAAATTCTGATCAACCTTACTGAGCCAGCCTGGATCGGTCCCCGGACCGATCTGGCACCCTATGGTGATCGGTCCACAGACCGATCAGGGAGCTCACAGGTTTCTCTCCGAACCCTACTGTTCGTGTCCTGATCGATCAGCCGACCGATCAGGAGCGCACCTGATCGGTCACCCGACCGATCAGGCCCAGGTCAGTCCGATCAGGCTATAGCCTGATCGGTCTGGGCGCTATCAGATCGAACGGTGATCCGTTCAAACGCATTAAAGTCTGGTTGGTGGACCGATCCACCAACCAAATAACTTCGCGAAAAACCTCTCATTGCCGAACCCTAGCGCCGAAACCTCCCACTCGCGCGACCTTGTGTGTGCGAGAGCTTCCCAGTGCTTTTGTCTTCCTCTCGTGAGTGTGCGCGTACGGTTCTAAGAGGGTTCTTGCTCTGTCTTCTTCCTGCTCTGCGACGTTCTCTTGCTGAGGGGCTTTGCGACCTCTCTTGCGCCGAAAGTTTCTCCTGCACAACCCTCTTCTCTTCAGATTTCAAGAACTTCACTAATGGCACCAAAGTAAGTTCTTGTCTCAGTTTTCCCTTTTTAATCGGTTCATAGATTATGAGTTAACGCTAACCATGTTTTGGGTGTGTTGTGCCGTGATCCTTGTTTTGGCTGTGACTTTTGGCCGTGACCCTCTTGATCAAATGCTTCACTTTATGATTATCACTCTATGATCAAATCTTGGTTCCTTGATCCAACTGTGTTCTGTTAATCATTGTGTCTTGATCACGTTCTCTGATTGGGTTTAACCTTATCTTGATCATATTTGTCTATTCCAATCTTTAGAAAATCTTCTAAGGGTAAGGAACCTATGGTGGAAAGCTCAAAGGGCAAAGGCCCTTCAATATCTACACCTTCTCCAAGGCCTCCACCACCTCTACATACTCGATTTCAGAGTGTCACTCTTGCGTTAAATTTTGAGTGGCACAATTTCAAATTAATGCCATGTCGAACTATAGACCAATCCTTCATCTATGAACATTGCCCGACAATCCGACAAATTATCACACATTATAATCTTCAATCCATTCTTTACCTTGAGAGGCCGATCAACCTTGACTTGGTCTCTGAATTCTATAATAACATGGTGAGTGGAGAGGGCACGGGGTGGAGGACCCGTGTTGCCAGTATCGACCTTGATTTTAATCGATCTATTTTCACTGATTTTCTCGGCTGTCGCCGGTCAGAAAATGATTTCTTTCTCTACCCTTATCCTCCTAATCCCCTTCCGGTTCCCTTCGATGGAGTGACTCCTGATTCCATCTACGAGTACTTTCTAGGTCATCCCAGGCCAAGGGGTTCCGGTGAGCGCACCCGTGATTTTCCCACATTTCCTGCTCTTCGCCTTTCCCCTGTTGACTATGTTTTGTTTAAAATCATCACCAATTGTCTCCTTCCAACTACTTCGAAACATCTAGATGAGATTCACTCGTTCCACTGCTTGATGCTCTACGGGATGCATCAGCAGTTAGATTTTGACCCAGTGGCTTCGATCTATTTCTCCATCATCGTCCACAGCATGCCGTCCACCCAGTCAGTCTACATGCCATTCGGCCATATCATCACTGCCTGGCTGGAGTCGGTTGGCATCGACGTTTCACAGGGCCGCATTGTGCCCATGATTCGACAGGACTGCCGTCTGGATCGTCGCATGCTCGCTCAGTCCGGCATTGTTCTCGGGCCCCAGGGGCTGAGGTGGAAGGATCGCAGACGTGAGGGGGAGCTACCGAGAGCAGCTCATGACCAGGAGCCGCCAGCTGTTACTGCAGATTACGATGAGTGGGCTCCTGATCTACGCTGGCAGGTTGCGGAGATAGAGCGGATGATGGAGCACGAGTTGCATATCTCCGAGCTCTGGCGACAGGAGGTCAGCTCAGAGTGTCGGTCCTTCGATCGCCGTCTCGATGCTCTAGCATCTGATGTCTCTGAGATCAGCTCATTCCAGGACGCGTGGTATGAGGAGTGGTACCATCATGCGTATCCTGGTGGTGGGTCCCCCAGCATTCCTTTACCAGAGGACGTTATCTACATTGCTGATTCCTCAGATGATGACCACGCAGGGGATTGATGATATTTATGATGAGTGACATATTTGTTTGTACTTTGACTTTGATGCATCTGTCTTGCATCGTGTTTTTCTCTGGATGTTTTATGACTTGCTTTTTCTGACTAGGATACATGTTTTGTCCTACTTTAGTATGCTTCTTGTTGATGCTATGATGAGTACTATCTGCATGTTTGTTACACTACCATGATTATGATTATGATGTCATGCTCATATGATACATATGCTTGTTTTGTCATGCCTATATCTTTTTGTCATATGTATTCATATGCTTATCAAAAATCAAATTGTTGTTGGTTTGGGATACCCCTAGGGTTGAGGGGGAGTATGGTTTAAACTTAACAGCCCTTCTAGACCCCTTTTCGGTGTTCGACAAAGGGGGAGAGTGTTGGTTGGTTAAGTTTAGGATGATCATGTTGTAGGGGGAGGATCTGGATTCCCCTATGATTCTAAATTTGAAAAACTTGATTGAGAATCCCTAAACTTAAAATCGGGTTGTCAAACAACAAAAAGGGGGAGATTGTTGATGCAGTCTGGCCCTGATTGTTGTTTTGGTGTTGACACCGATTTTAGTTTAGGTGGATGATTATTGATTATGATTAAGTCCTGATCGGGGATCAGGCATGGTATGGAAAATCCTAGCTTGGAGGGCTAGGTGTTGGAAAATCCTAACCTGGAGGGTTAGGTGTTGAAAATCCTAGCTTGGAGGGCTAGGTGTGTGAAAAGTCCTAATTCGGAAGAGGTGGGTGAAAAGTCCTAGCTTGGAGGGCTAGGTGAAAAGTCCTAACTTGGAGGGTTAGGTGCAAATTCCCATCTTGGAGAATTAGGTGAAAAAGTCCTGGCTTGGAGGGTCAGGTCCTAGCTTGGAGGGCTAGGTTTGGAAAGTCCTAATCCGGAAGAGTTGGGTGAAAAGTCCTAGCTTGGAGGGCTAGGTGAAAAGTCCTAACTTGGAGGGTTAGGTGCAAATTCCCAACTTGGAGGGTTAGGTGAAAAATCCTTAGCTTGGAGGGCTAAGGTGGATGAAACCCTAGCTTGGAGGGCTAGGTTGGAGCCCCTGGATCGGTCTGGTGACCGATCAGGGAGTTGGCACGGTGCTCTTTCGTGGATCGGTCTGGTGACCGATCCAGCGATGACTGATCGGTCTGGTGACCGATCAGGGAGTATGCGTTTCACCCATTGCTTGGCTCCTGATCGGTCTGGTGACCGATCAGGGAGCAAACAGTGAGGTTGAGTTCCCTTGCTGATCTGCTCCTGATCGGTCTGGTGACCGATCAGGATCACTGTGCAGATCGTTCTGGAGAACGATCCAGCGTCGCAGGTTCCTCCCTATGATCGATCAGGACGGAGCCTGATCGGTCTGGTCACGACCTGATCGGTCTGGTGACCGATCAGGAGGTTTCCTGATCGGTCCGGTGATCGATCAGGAGTCTGGACTGCGAAGCTCAGAAATCGCCCGATAAAGGGGTGGATCGGTCGGGTGATCGATCCACAACCTGGGATCGGTCTGGTGATCGATCCAGGAGAGTCCCAAAGAAATCGCGATTTCTAATCGAGCGTTGGGGACCGATCAGGACGGAGCCTGATCGGTCTGGACCCAGCCTGATCGGTCTGGTGACCGATCAGGAGGCGCTCTGATCGGTCCGGTGACCGATCACTTTAATTCAAAATGCACTGTCAGACGCTCTGATCGCGTCTGAACGTATCCGATTCTCTGCGCTTAACATCTGATATATGATATGCTGTTTGATATGCTGCTCTAACACACTGATTAAGCTGCAGGTGACAGGGGAGGATTCAAACACTCAAGGAGAAGTCAATGGAGGCTTTCCTTGGAGCAGGTTTGTCCGTTTTCCATCTCAGGTTGCAACGGCCGGAGCTGCTGACTGGAGCTTGGCTGAGGGAAGCTCAGGAAGTCCAGGGAGGGCTCAGTGGTAGCTGGCGTTGGCAGAGAAGCAGCTGGAGGCTGCAGGAGATGCTGTCACCTGGTGCTGAGTGGAGAAACAAAAGGGCGGAAGAAGGCTTCGATGAAGCAGAGTTCGCGAACTGAGTTCTTGCTGCGCCTTGTGTTCTCCACATCTAGCTTGCACATTCTGAAGGTCATCATCTTGGGCAAGCAATAGAATCTGAGAAGCAATCATTCATTACTTGAGCGCTTGAAGGAGAGAACAAGAGGCTTGGAGTCCGACAGCGGGAAGACACGAGGAAGGGTTTCTTGCGTGAGATCGCCGCTGGGTGGAGCTCAGGAAAGCTTGCTGTGTTCTTGTCTTTGCTAAGTGCTTGAGTAAGATCCTTCTTGTTGTTTCTTTGTGCTTAAATTTAAATCTGTGATTGAAACGCTGTGGAAAGGTTTCTCTACCGAGAAGGAGGTTACTTTCTATCTGGTGATAACCGGGGCTTGATCTGTCGACGATCAAGGGATCGCCCACCT
This sequence comes from Boesenbergia rotunda, assembly GCA_024364735.1. NCBI lineage: Eukaryota > Viridiplantae > Streptophyta > Magnoliopsida > Zingiberales > Zingiberaceae > Boesenbergia > Boesenbergia rotunda. The sequence continues at coordinate 10,109 of JAGFNQ010005000.1, forward strand.
TAAGAGCACGCCAAGGAGTAGGGGCAAGTTATCTCCGAACCTTGTAAACCCTCCTTGTTAGCGATCTTGCTAGTGGTGTTGTTTTGCTTTTGTTTTCTGAATTTCTGCATACTCTGTTCTTGCGTTCCGCTGTGGTACTAACAACTCTGAGTGCAGAAATTCGATTAGTATCTAAGTCCAAGTGATTGGCTATATTCACCCCCCCCTCTCTAGTCATTCAGGTTCCAACAGGGATAGCTCAGAACATGTGCTGAAAGGGGATACTGATAAGATTGGAATCTCGTGCGTTTTTTCGTAGACTATCCTAGAGGAACGAACGGTGGTTCTATAGTCCTAAGGATCAGAGGGTAATCGTTGGCACGAATACCATATTCTTAGAAGAAGACTATATGATGAACCACAAGCCCATGAGTAGACTAGTTCTTGAAGAAATAAGAGGGGATGTTCTGCACTTTGTACCAACTGTACAAGAGGATACACCACAAGTCACTGCACCGCGTGTCACAGAAGATACACAGGTGGAACCTCATCGTAGTGGGAGGGTTGTTAGTCAACCAGAACGATTCATGTTCTTGGGAGGGTCTTCGGACTCGGTCTCTGACAACCATGAATCAAAATCCCTGGACCTATGACGAGGAACATCCGCTTTGAAGAGATAATCCAGTTATATGGATTTGTTCAAAGGACGGATGAGATTTGTGTATATAAGAATTGTGACGGAAACGTAGTGGTGTTCTTGTACTATACGTAGATAATATTTTGTTAGTTGGCAACAATGACAAAGTATTATCAGATGTAAGGGTATAGTCGTCCAAACAATTGATATGAAGGACTTAGGAAGAAGCAGGACACATCCTTGGCGATCGAAGTTCTAAGGGATCACCAGAGAAGGATGTTGTACTTATCCCAAGCTTCATATAGAGACAGTGTCTTAACTCATTTTAGCATGGGAACCTCCAAGAAAAGTTTTGTACTTTTCAACTGTGGAGCTACTCTATCTAAGGAGATATGTTTAGATTATCAAAGGAGATACAGCAGGTAATGGCAGTTCCTTTAGCATCGGCTATAGGAAGCCTCATGTATGCTAAAAACGAGACCGGATATCTGCTTTTCCGTGGGCATGGTTAACAGATATCAGAGTAACCCAGGTCAAGAAAATTGGATTACGGTAAAAGCTTATATGAGTGCCTGAGAAGGACTATGGATTATAAGTTGATTTACCGGGCAAACCAATTCCTTATGGGTTATACGGATACTGACTTCCAGTCGGATAGGGACAAATATAAGTATTCCTCGGGGTTTTGTGTTTACTTTTAGGAGGTAGAACCATAGTTTGGAGGAGTGTCGCACAGCGGCTGCGTGATGGACTCCACCATGGAAGCTAAGTATATGGCAGCTTCTGAGGAAGCCAAGAAAGCTACATGGTTCAGGAACTTCAAGATGGACTTCGATGTGATTTCTGGTTTGCTCAGAGCTATCATATTTTGATGTGATAAACAAATGGTGCAGTTGCAAACTCGAAGGAATCACGAGCCCATAAGGCGAGTAAACACATAGAGCGCAAGTACCACCCAGGAGAGGAAAAGCTGTTGTTGCCTAGATTACATCAGAGGACAACCTGGGAGATCTTTTCACTGAGGCCTTGATAGCGAGAGCTTTAGGCATGTGGAGGATCAGGGAGTCAGATGTATGACATTTTGAGAACAGCAATGTCTTTAAGTATAAGTGGGAGATTGTAAGATGTGTATACTGAAAGATGAATTTCTTTATATGAACATCTTTATTATGAAAAGAGAATCACAACTACACTAGGTGCCTGTTTACATTAGTACATGCATGAAGTCCAATTACTTTGCATTGTAGATAACATGGTATGTGATGTCACACGGAAGATCATGTTATCAGTTCCTTGCATAGTATAAATAGAGACCCACAACCGAGATGGAATTGGACAACCCGTCGGGATGGTTGTAGTGTAATTAGGTGTGGTTGGTCTTGACCATAGAATTACACTAGTGTGCTTTGAGTACATTGAGCATGACCGAAACCCGAGGTTATCCAATTTGTACTGACTCGATAATTGGATAGGACCTCAGTTTATATTATGGAGTACGATCCCATAATCCCGATATAATAACGGGTATATATTATTAACTATTATTTCATTGATTTACCAATGGGCAAGATCTATTCTGTTAAATTGATAGGCCTGGTAAGTTGGGAGATAATATTAATAATATGATGTGCTGTTCATTATTGACGGAATCCGTGTCCTGGTGAGTCGGGTTGATGATGCCCCCTTGATGAGCTCGAAAGGTTCATCATGCTAAACCCTGCAGGTGAATTTGATCCGGCATGATGATAAGGTCGAGTGGTACTAGTCAAGGACTCAGAGGTTAATTAATTTGAATTGTCAATAATTTAAATTAATTAACGGGCATTCGAGATCTTAAATATGGGGGGATGGACGACTCATAATATGTGAAACCCATATGAAAATATGGGGGTTGGTGAGGAAGTTTAATTAAGATCCTTTAGTGGAATGGATCTTAATTAATGGATCGGGTTTAGATCCATTAGTGGGCCAAGATCCAACTCCTCCTCTTGGTCCCTACCTTAGCCCTATAAATACCCTAGGAGATCATGATACCAAGGCTTGATCAATCCAATTGGAAAAACCCTTGGCCTCTCTCTCTTTTCTCCCTCTCATCCTCTCTCCTAGGTTAGTCGGCGCACACCAAGAAGAGAATACCTCTTCTCTTCTTGCTCTCTCCTCCTTCTCCCTCGACGTGGGCTACTAGGAAAGGGGAGATCATCTCCCGTTCCAGCTGGTGGCCGGATCTCGCAGAAGGAGGTTATAGGGTGGCTGGCGGCGTGGAGGAGTGGCGCAAGAGCGCCAGCGGTGAGGGAAAAGAAAAGAGGGTGGGCGGCGGGTTTGGGGAAGAAGAAAAGCTTTCTTCTTCCTTCCTCTCAGTCTTCTTCTCGCTCCTTAGCCTCTGTTGGACGGAGAGCAAGTGGCCAGCGAGCTTGTCTAGACGGCAGTGCCCGAGTGGAAGGAGAAGAAGGCCCGGCGATGCAAACCCTGATCTAGGGTTTTAGGCTAGGGTAAGTAGGAGAGGTTTTTGGGTGATCTCGGATCGCGGTAGATCGTCGCCCACACGACGTCCGCGAAGGGAGGGACATAAGGTAGAAGACCACGAGGTGATCAGAAAGGTATAACTCTTTCCATACTCCTTTGATTTGTTGGATCTTGTATGTTTGCTAGAGGGGGGGTGAATAGCAATTTTTCGAATCTTCTTCTTCCTACGTTGTTAGTTGCGCAAGCGGAAATACAATAAAATAAAACTAACAATGTAAACAATGCTAACACAAACCTATTTACTTGGTATCCACCCCTAAGTGTGACTAATCCAAGAATCCTTCGGTGGATCACTCCCCGGATAACCTCCGGCTAGCCCTTGTCGCTCTTTGTGGGTGGAGAAACCTCGCCACAGCACTTCGACAATCACTGAGCACCAAGACTACTATTGGCCTTTAACCAAGACCAAATTCGTCAAACCTTTCAGCCAACACGAAGTCCCCTTAAATAGGACTGAGGCTGAAAACCCTCGCCACCAGTCGACTGCTCCCAGGGCAATCGACTGGTGCCACTGAAAATCGACCGTTGTAACCCTAACGTTCGAATTTTCAGCCAACTCACCAGCCGCTACCAGTCGACTGCTCCTAGAGCAGTCGACTAGTCCCCAGCCAAAAACTCTCTGTGAGTTTTATCAGTCGACTGCCCCAATGACAGTCGACTGCCTCCACTCACACACCTAGGGTTTCCCTTTCCGAGAACACTTCTCTCACCACTCGAACCCTAGGATTTCCCAAGTACAATCACACAGCACTCGTACCCTCACAACTCGACTGACTCCTCATCAGCAGCCTCGACTATTGCCTTCGCGCCCTCTTCATCTTCGGCTCCCGTCCCTCGGATGCACGTAAGCCTCTAGCTTGCCTCCATGCCATCCTTCACACATGCCTAGAAGTCCGTGCCCCTCAGCTCATTGTCCCTACTATACCAAGGTCCCTCGGGTGCACACAAGCCTCCAGCTTGTCTCCATGCCACCCTTCACCATACCGAAGCCGTCCAGCCGAGTCAATATGTGTAAACCTGCAATCCTGCACACTCAATTACACATATTAGTACACAAGGGAAAATCTAACTTTTTGCCCAAACATTAAAACTCATGGTCACTCCGGACCACAGATTGCCTCAACATGATTGTCCTTATGTCATACATGTGCTTGTTTCATTTACCTTGTCATTTCATGTGTGAAAGTTAATTATTTTGATTACTTATCATAGTTAATAATTAACTAACTGGACCCCGACCATAAACACAAAAGTCAGCGATCCACTCATCGCCTTTTTCGATGTCGAACGGTCAAGCAAATTACAAGGCCGATTTTTGTAATTGGCCGAGTTGTGATTTGGATTGTTCGATACGACACGAGATGGTCATAGGGAGACGGCTCTCCGTTCGGATTAATTTTTAATCCGTAGACATGGAGAGGTCTCTCGGATCGACCGAGTATTCGCTTAGGAAACCCGCCAAGCCATACCCAACAGAGAGAAGATGATGACCGATCCGCAAAGGAGACGGATGGCGTTTGGGGCTAGTTGAGATAGATTTATGTGGAAATAACGACAGACGGTGATAATGAAGGGATGGACGGGGAAGCGCAGCCCGACCTGCAGATGGTCCCGGGAAATGGTAATATAGTGCGGTGGAGGTTTGGCAGGTTGGTCGGAGGATGAGGGCAATAGGAGATGATGGTCCGAGAGAATATGATAGGTCGCTCGGATCACCACCAGATCGTGGTGATCGAGCTCGGACACCATAGTGAAATACCAGTGGGACGGAGAAGGAGATGAAGAAGTCATTAGAAGCAAGCAAGGGAAGGAACACTAACCGGGGAATAGGACGCCGGAGAAGATGAAAGGAGCGGGGTGCCTTGCCGGAACCCTAGTAGACGACTAAGAAACAGCGTTTCGACGTCGGGAGTAAAAAAGCAATGGTAAAACCGCCCGATAAGTTCCTATTTATAGGACCCCAAGAGCAATGCCGCCCGTCCGATGACGGGCCAGAGAATAGGCGGCAAAGGATGTGTGCCGTCTGATCGAGCCCAGAAAGGGCCCTGCGACAGAGTAACCTACGTGCGCTCTCATCATTCGCCCAAGCAGACAGCGGACGCCTCGTCACTCGAGGAAGCAATGACGAGGAGACGCGTGTGTTGTAGCGATTAAATGCGGTAATAAATGCATGAGATTCGAATCTGTTCGGGCATCTCGGGGAGCCAGAACCGAAGAGACGGGTGATGTGACAGGTTCGGGCGATCGGGATGCATGTCCACCAACGACCCCCAAGGTCGGCAAGAAGGGGTCAGGCCGCTCAGAAGCTCCAGGCTCGCTTCAATAGATGGCAGTCCAGTCAGTCGGATTCGACGCCTCCTTCGACTAGACTCGAGGGAGACGCTTATGATCCCGACCTTGCTTACGGGTAGCTCGGCTCACTCAGCCAGCTAGCCTGGCGCCACGAAGGCCCAGTAGAAGGGCTGACGACCACCTCACTAGGGGACTCCTTGAGCCGGGAAACCCCCAAGGCGCTCGCCGAACAATCCCGGGGAGGGTCGGTCAGGTCGGTCCTGAGCGTCTCCTAACTCATCACCTAAACCCGCACCCCCGAATCGGGGCCAGACCATTCAGTCGGGCGTGTGGCAATCCACACTCCCTCAGCATCCCCTGGATCCAACAACTCATAGAACCGAGACAAAGCCAGACAGACACAGCTCAGCGAACCCCCGACTCAGGGCGTACCCCGCACTTCAACTCTCCTAGTCGGACGCGGGCGACTCACGCTCATTGGCCATAACCTGACCCGGTCCTTGACACTCGGACCCATCGGTCGGTGCTCGGGCTACGGACTAGATCGTTCCTACACCGCCCTATGTCATTACATCCGGGGTACGATCTTGATGTCGGGTACTACACACTTTACCCATTTATGACACCCCCTCGCGGTTATCTCGCCGATTCAGTACTTCGTACTACCCAAGCACCCCGCGTCATGCCGTGGTACTTTCAGGTGCTCTCATACGAGCTGACAGGTACCACACCCCTGTCTCGTCGACATGGACAGGGGTTGTCGGCTCCCCCGGCTATATAGGCCCTCCACTCCTCATTCCGCAGGTATGCGCGCAAGCTCTCTCTCTACTACCGCATTTCCATTTGTTCTACTATATTTTTCCTGCGAATACTGAATTGATCGTCTGAGTGTCTTACCGGGGAAACTCCCCCGCGGGTTTGCTAACGGTCGCTGTCTTGTAGGCCGGAGCCAAGTCGGGACCAGGTCGACGCCACCTTAGTCGCTCATGCCACTCAGAAGTCCATCCGACCCTGAGGACTTCCACCTCGCTTCGCGATAGGATCAGTCTTTGTCATCATAAATAAGATAGATCTTGACATCCACCTATCACTCATAAGATTAATATTAAAAATTATATACAAATCGAAAAATTATTATTCCTTATTATTCTTTTCGCTAAAAGGGTTTCTTTTAAAAAAAAGGCAATACGACATCTAAACTTATTTTTCTTTCTAAAATTTATTTTTATTTTAATAGTGTTATAGCACTATCATACTATTAGCAAAATTATTTTAAATTAATCAAAATAATATACACAGAAGATTATTATAATAAATAGTATTAAAATTATTTAAATTTGATTAAAATTACTTCGATTTAGTTAAAATTAATTACTAATAGATATGCCATATTATAAAAGTAATGATGAGTGCAAATAAAAATTTTAAAGAAAATTTTAAGAAATGACCTAATAGTCAATATGTATACATCCGATTATCATCCTAATATATTGACGACCTCCAGCCATCGTTCCGAATCAAATTATATCACTAAGTAAATTTATCGAAGATCGTTGTAATTATGATGTTACGTTATTTTTTAAGTTTTTTTTAAATTTTTTTTAAAATATCATTTTTAATATTATAAATATATGTCTAGTTTTGAAATGTGTAAGTGTGTTCAAAATTCACTATTTTACTCTTACGCCTTTTTAAATCAATTTTGAATCCGAAATTAGATTTTACCTATAAGAAATATTTTGCATTTTTGAAAAGGTCAAATTTAATTTCTCAAATTTGTGGTGAGAAATGATATACTAAATAGTAGTAGACTTTGGTATCCGTTTATTTCCTTCTATCAATGGAAATGCCATTACTGAATCGGCGTCTCTTTCGGCTTGCGCTTCAACCGCAGCATTTCTCGGCCGGATCGTCCCCTCCCACTCCTACAACCTTAACCCAGAGGTGCCCTCCTCTCTCAATCTATCTCTCTGAGCAGGAAGAAGAGAAAGATAGAGGAATTGAATTTTCCCACACGGCATCGCATTGTCGATCTCTTGTTTCTTTTTCTTTCCCTTTTTTCCTTTCAATGAGAAGCCTTTTCCTCGGCTGACGAATGTGAGCCTTCCTCGTGTCCTTCTGATGTGCAGTGGTTGAAGCTAAGCGGTGTCGGGCCTGAACGAGTAGAAAAGGCAGTCTTTTTGTGGGATGCGAGGAAATCGATCGGGAAGATGAGTGCTTCGAGGTTCATAAAGTGTGTTACGGTGGGCGACGGTGCCGTCGGGAAAACCTGTATGCTCATATCGTATACCAGCAACACTTTCCCCACGGTAAGTCTGGAAAAGCCCGATCTTTTTCGTATTCCTGGTGTTTCTCAGTGGTTGGAAGAGAGGGGCAAGAATGTATACCCTTTTGGGTTATTTAGCTTTATAATTATGTTACAATATTGCTACTTTTTTTATTCTTCTCATGTTGCCTTTTCTGATGGACCTGTTCGTTCGACCATAACAGTTTTCCCTCGATTTTTATATAATTAATAAAATTTTCAACATAATTGCTTTCTTTCGTACCATATTTTCTATTTCCATTTTTCCACCAGAAATAAACTGTGTTGGAATTTGTTGGAAGCAAGATGTCCAAAAGCTTTATGCTCTAATATCATTTAGTTTTCTTGAAAATAAAGATGCAGACATCAATATTTCAAGAATTATTATTGATATTTGATGGATCATGCACCATTCTGAACATGGAAATGGTATGTGTACATTAACTAAATGATTGAGCCTTCTAAATCCTTGTGAATCTCCATTATTTTTTTCTAACACGATAAGTACCTTAAGAGATTCTTTTTTAATATTAGTTCTACATTATGAATGTGTTGGATGACTGTTCTATGTTTAAACCTTTTCATTTATTCATTTATTTTGGTGTGTTGATGATACATAGGATTATGTACCAACCGTATTTGATAACTTTAGTGCGAACGTTGTAGTCGATGGCAACACGGTTAACTTAGGGCTGTGGGACACCGCAGGTAATCTTTTCATGTAGTTCACCATTCCCTGATTCTTTCTTTGTGCTTACTGCCCTACCTTGTTTAAGGTAATTTTTATTTATCCAAGAATTTGATGGTCCACAGGCCAGGAAGATTACAATAGACTCAGACCTCTAAGCTACCGAGGTGCTGATGTCTTCCTTCTAGCCTTCTCTTTGATCAGTAAAGCTAGCTATGAAAACGTAGCTAAAAAGGTAATACTTAGTAGCAGTTCTTTCTGCGTTAGATGTTAATTTTCTGACTTGCCACTTTCTCTTTCCTATTTTCACTGTTTCACTCTTCAGTGGATACCTGAATTGAAACATTATGCTCCTGGTGTGCCGGTTATTCTCGTTGGCACAAAACTTGGTAATATTCATTATTCCAGTTCCTTTTTTACTTTTTGTTCAAATATATGCCCAAATAAATTTATATTTCGACTTCAAACATTTATAATTCTTCGATTTTTTCTTCAATGCTACAGTGAGAAATCTTGTTTAGGACAGAGATTTTGGTAACTGCACATAAGATTAGTGACTGTATAGCCTTTTTCTCTGCTTCGTTATTATCAACATGGAAAAGACTTGGATAAGTGTTGACGAATGCTTGATTTTAAAATTTTAGTGTATAGGTTAGTTCCATTGCACTTTGCCTACTTCTATATGATTTTCATGTCATTCCTGTTGGTAAGTTCAATAATTGAAGGGCTTGAAATATTTATACTCATATATCATTTGGGGAATATAAAAGGAAGGCGTAGGTCCTCTATTACTTGGTGCAGTTCTTGGTCAAATTTGCCCACCATATCAATCATTCCTTCTTAGGGAACTGAGAATATAAACTTACAGTTTTTAACAAGCAAAATTTTGCTGGACCCATATCCTAGTTATTTTCCAAATAGGTCCAGCAAAAATTTGCTGGACCTAGTTATGTGGAATAGTAGGATTCATGTGGATGGTTTAAGCCCATGATCATGTCTAAGTTATTTACTTGTACCAATTTAATTGGTTGGCTTGTGTTTTGATGTTCTAGCTGGAAAGTTAAACTTAAATCAAGAATTCATTTTTCAGGAAATTAAGAAAGCAACTTATACTTTTCCATCAATAAAAAATACCTAAGTTGACTTTCAAACCTGTCAAGTTTCTTCACCTGTACATAATACATGAAAGTAATAGTGGATACTCTAACTAGAATTCCCACCACCTGAATCTAACTGCCATGAAGTAACATACTTTTCAAACATGCCCAGAATTTCCACAGAGGGTGCATTTGCATTGTTCTGTCCATTAGAATGACCTCCACCACTTGCTAACCTTCATGGCCATCTCTACCACTAGGAGAATCATCCAATTATTACTAGGTAGCATGAGCAGATCTATCTATGGGAGAATTAGAGGTTGGTAAAAATGTTTTAGAGGCTTTAACATATTCATGTAAACATCTTCTAGGGATGGGATAGAGGTGTTGTCCAAGAGATGAATCTTCATAAGATCTAACTCAGGACAAATTTATGATTGAAAATAACTGGTAATGGTCTTGTTGAAGCAGTCTGCAGAACCTTAACATTTAATGTAATTGTGAGGATATGTGTGATCAACTTTGTGTTGGATGCATGGCAGAAGAGACTGAGAAACAATCATAAAGCAACCACATTTTAGGATCAAGAAAAATCATTCATGTACAAATCATCTTTTGGATAAATAGATTACAATAGGAGGGCAAACAATTGTGTGTCACTATGCTCCCAAGAAGCTCAAGCAGGCCCAAGAATCTCAGTAGCTCGAGTTGTAAGATAATGGCCATGGCCAATGAACCAAACCCAATTTGCTGCAACTCATGAAGCATAGTTTCTCCTATTCAAAATTTTCATGGTAATTTTTGTGAACCTATAGATCTAGTAGGCTAGTGATTGGAGGCAATTGGTAGGCAGATGAGGAATATGCCATTTTGAACTGAAGGGGGCTCAAAAGTTCACCTATCAATGGCCAACTTATTGTTTGATACTGAAAGAGAGACCAGTCGTTTGCTGCCAAAAAAAAAAAAAAAGAAACGGCAAGTTTGGAGCTTTCTACAACTACTTGGTTGGATGGAGGGTAGCGGTAATGCACAAAAGAAGCAATAGGTAGTGGATTTATTTGCAGGATATGTCAAATATATGTGCTCTGCAGGGTATCATTTGGAGTTGTAAGAAAATTACTGGTTGATATTAAAAAAAAACAGCAAAGAGCTTTAGAAAAATCAAAGAGCATACAAAAGCAAGCAAGATGTTTTATGCTAGATTTGATCGAGTAGGACGTGGGGCTCACCAATAGTTGTTGTGCTTGGTGGTCATGAGTAGGCATCCATGTGTGTAGAATTTGCTAGTAGCTATTCATAAATGCCAAGAGCAGGTGCTAAACTGAACTCATGAGATTTTGAGTGTAGTTGGTCAAATTTTGAGCAAAAACATAGTTTTCAAAGTCATACTTAGGCAACTTTGCTAAAGGGCCACTTAGCCTAGTAACTAGGCAATTAAAATGGCAACCTAGATGGACTGCCTAAGTAACCTAGACAAGGTAGTAGAATAGCACGTCTACCAAAAAAACCTAGTTTTTTTATCAGTTATTTTGTCTATTTTGTTTCATATTGTAATACAACACTAATTATAATGTAGCTATGTGCTTTCTTGCAATTTGTATATATAGATTATTAAATTATATATTTTGCAGTGAGGGTTATCTTTTTAGTTGCAATGTTAAATTGTTTCATTATTATTATGTTTATTGTTTACTTATCAGTTTATTTATGCTATCAATATGAAATATATATAACTATTCTTAATTATGAAATATGCTTTTGTTATGATCACCTAGGCTCTCACTTAGGAGCTTGCCTACTGCATAGGTGCTAGGTAGCTGGTTGATCACTTGGAATCTGCTTTTAATTCCTTTAGTAGAGGTTGTTGGTTGATTGTGAGCATACGTTGTGCACAAGATTGGTTGTGATGGTAGTAATGCACACGGAAAGAATGCAATAAGGAATACTACTGTATATGTAAGAGAGACAAAAGTGTTGGCTTCAACCAAATTGGGAATGTAATCGCCTAGGAGGGCGACAAAAGTGTTTTGTTTGAGTGACATTGATCCTGATTGGCACTGGTTGGGTAGAAATAAATATCATGGTATATTTGAATGGGGAAAATTATCAAGTTTATCCGAAGGACACAAATAACAAAAGACTTAAAACTAAGGGGCCATTGTGATCTAAGAAGTCAAACTGGTTCTTCTTTGCTTCTTTTTCCTGGAATCTAGCCTTCTACATTGGGTAGATCCTTGCTAACGTTGAACTGGCTTACTCTTCCAATTGTTTCGTCCTTGGGTTTTCCTATATTCAGGAGGTAGACCTTCTCTAGATCCAGAAGATTCAAATAACTTGGGCTTGGTAGAGGGAATAGCCTGAATTAAAAAAAAAACAACTTGCAGAACCAAGTCGGCTAACCTCAAAGTTGGAACACTTGCAGTTTCCCATCCTTCTTCAACTCTGATATTCTCAATGGTTAGGCAGTTAAGCTCTTGTTGGTGGGAAACGTCAAGCCCTTCTGTGGTCACCTGCAAACCCATCTTCAAGGCTTCTTCTAAGTCAATAACAACCTTCTTCTGGATACAAGGTTAACTCATAGAATCTGTTTGGTTGAGGTCCGTTGTGCTTGATGGGAAGCTAATTGTTGCTTGTCTTTGATCAATGGTTCTTGGTCTCTAAGTATCTCCTCTTGACGCTTGACTTGGGTAAGTTAAGAGGGCAACCAATGTCCTAAGCCATTCCCTATTTTTGTTTCTTTAAATAGCTTCCAGCTATTTTCTTTTGAGCGTTTTACTAGAGAAGTGCGTTCAGTCAATTATGCTTCTCTATTTCAGTTCACACATTATTCTGCTAACTTGATGAATTTAAAATACGCACATTAAACGAGTGAGAAGAAGGCCAAAAAAGACTTGGTCGGCGACAATAAAACAAGATAAATTTTATTTTAATATAAATGATATAATAGGGAACAAAGCCCAATGACGTAGAAGGATCTATATAGCCGATCTTACCTAGTAGGATAAAATTTGGTTGTTGTTGTTGTTGTTGTTGTTAATGATGAATTTAAAATCTCTTGGTTTTGAATGATGCAAGTAAGATTGTGCATTGTTTTGTTTGCAGATCTCCGTGACGACCAACAGTTTTTCATAGATCACCCTGGCGCTCAGCCAATAAGTACTGCACAGGTAAAAGCTGCAGCATATTCAGCACCTACAACCAATCCCCATCTTTTCTCAAATCATATCATTCCAAAGCTTTGAGTTAACTCTTGGATTGGTTCAGGGGGAAGAGTTAAAGAGAACGATCGATTCTCCTGCTTATATTGAATGCAGTGCGAAAACCCAATTGGTACACTGCTATGTGAAAAAATTTTAATTTCTAGACTCTTTTAAAGTTCAACTCTAATGTAAATTTAACATACAGAACATAAAGGCAGTTTTTGACATGGCTATTAAAGTGGTGCTTCAACCGCCAAAACAAAAGAAAAAGAAAGGGAAGGCACTTTGCAGCATACTGTGAATACTATGTTCTGGAAAATAACCACAAGGGTCCTTGTAGTGTGCTATTCATTCTAAGAAGAGGTTTACATTCAACTAAAAGCTGATGCAACTCGTAACAACTGATGCACTCATGGAAACATTTGGTGATTGGTTTTCTTTACTGATCTCAAACAATATCTTACTTGTTGTCTATGTATTGGTTTTTATTGTCATCAGCAGATCAATGATGGAGGTGATCTTCTGTCAATGGCATCATGTGCTGTAATTTTATCAGTTACAATATTTTTTCGGCATTCTGGACCTGAGTTTGAAGTAATTTATGCAATTCACTAGCACTTAATCCTGCATGTTCTGCTGGCATTAGATTACATGCATTAGTTAACTTTTAGTAGTGCTTTTGTGCACCTTCAACAACAATATTCGAATCTGATTTAGTGTAAATTTAGTTAAATATCCTTCTGTGGCAACACTGTTAATGAACGATTCTGTCTTATTCGATAAAAAATTTACTTGATTGGTGATGGCCTCCAGTATTGAACATTGCAAATCTGGTAACACTGAATAGACATTGTTTGATATTCATGAAAGATTAGAAGCTCATTACTCGCATGGTAGCACTTGCATTCCAAAATTCTGCAAGAGATGGCAATGGTTCTACAAAGAAACAAAATCTGCAGTTTTCGCTTGGATCGTGAGAAGTTCAAAAATATGGTAACAAAACTCATTTATTCCCTAATTCAGGGGATTCGTTTTGTACCCACCTTAGGCATCTTTTACCACCAAATTCTTGAAGTAACTGACAGTTCATCTTTAAGTTTGAAGGCTAGATCGACTCCTACATAGTGATCTCATCAGACCATTGGAGTCCAACATCATTAGTGCTTGAAGAACTCACTAACTTGATCTCAAAATCATGTAAGATACGTCAATTAAATTTTAAGTGTGAAAATAGAAAATAACCTTGTAGAATTTAATGACAATTTTAAAATTTTTTCTAGAATTTTTTGAAGTCTTTTTAGGTTTTAAGGAGAAAATCGGGATAAAATAACCTTGTAGAATTTAATGAAAATTTTTAAGTTTTTAAAGAATTTTTTGAAGTCTTTTTAGATTTTATGGGGAAAATCGGGATATATGAAGAAGGGAAAATTTGAGAAAACTCCCCAACATTAAAGTGGGCTTTGCATGTACTCCCAACCAAAAATGTCTTTGCATGCACTCCCTGATGGATTGACAAGACAGTTTTGTGTGTTATTTTTTTTATCAGTATAAAAGAGTAAAAATTCAGTATAAATCGTAAAGATTTGAGTATAAATTGTTTGAGATTGAGTACTAATTTAAGAAATTGAGTATTATTAAAAAAAATTGAGTATACATTGGTTCAGTATATAGTAAAAATTTCAGTATACATTATCAAAATTTAAGTATGAATTGATTTAGATTGAGTATTATTTGAAAAAATTTGAGTATAAAATTTAGAAATTTGAGTATATGAGGTTGCATCCACCACATCAAGATTTTCACATGAGGGGTCGTCGAAATTTTATACTCAAATTTCTTAAATTAGTACTCAATCTCAAACAATTTATACTCAAATCTTTATAATGTATACTGAGTTTTCACTCTTTTATACTCACGACATCAAGATTTTTACATGAGGGGTCATCGAAATTTTGTACTCAAATTTCTTAAATTAGTACTCAATCTCAAACAATTTATACTCAAATCTTTACAATGTATACTGAGTTTTCAGTTTTTTATACTCAATCTATTAGGGAGTGAATGTAAAGAATTTATTAAGTGGGGAGTGCATGCAAAGGCCAGCTTGAGATTGGAGAGTTTTCTCCAATTAACACTATGAAGAACCTGTTTTTAGATACAGAATTAATTGACGAAAAGTATATTTTTCAAGAAATCTTTTATTTCCTAACTTAATCTCGTTAAAACCAAAACTACTCGAGCCTCTCCCCATCTCTCTCTCTCTCTCTCTCACCCACCCGGATCGATCGTCGCGTCTCCCTCCTCATCAGCCCCTTAGGTCAAGCAGGAAGTCGCTGACCTCCCCAAGTGACGCCACCTCCTCCATTCTCCCGAGTGTCGCCTTTCCCGGAATGAACCACCGCCATTCTCTTCTCGGGTCGTCGTAGCATGATCGCTGTGCTGCCTTTCGTGTGGGACAAGATCGGAGACGCCATCCCTTTCCTTTCCCTCATTCTCGCATTACTGTGTCATCCATTGTCGATGCCAGTTGCAGCAATAACCACCGGCGTTGTTTCACTGGTCTACGGTCAGTGACTGGAGTCCTTGCTGGTAGCTCAGTGGCCAGCAAATTAGCCATAGCCGGGGTGTTCCCTTCTCCTTTCACAACCGATTGGAGGTTGCTGAGATCACAAGAAGATCCCGACAGTTCCTCATTGTTGCCACGCACCCTCTGGCCATGAACCATTTTTTCGACCGTGAGCCACTAGCAGTTGCCAACAGACTAGATGAGGTTTAGGGCTAATGCTTGGGTAAAACCCTAATCTAATCAGGAAGATGGATTAATTAGGGATGTTAACTAGGTTGATTATAGCTTAATTGTTGGATTAATGAAATAGTGAAGGTGTATCATTACATGGTGAGAAAATTAAGTGTGGATGTTATGGTTAAACCCAATCTAAACATTTGAACAGATTAAAATGGGATTAAAGATGGTTGGATCAAAATTTAATCTAGGTAATATGGTTAATTGAAGCTAATCATTAATTAGGTTAATTAGTGATTGAAGCGGTTAGGGGTTCAACCTAATGGGTTAGGGATGTATTTTAGCTACTTATTGAATATTGTATTTAGCTAAATCATACATATACATGACCCTAATTTTATACGAGATTTAATTTGATATGATGTACAATAAAGCGGCTATTTCTTCCTTGGCCTATGTAGTAATTTACTTTAGTGCAAGGTTTTTAGTTAATGAAATAGGTTGCTTTATCTTGTCTCTACTCGTATTTTTTATCCTGTGCTTGAAACTTGCATGCTTAATCTTAGAGTTGATTTGTTTATGTTCATACAGTTTCATCTTTGGCTATTCATGCTCCATAAAGTACACATGTGTATGGTGTGTACAATTGGAGTGATCATTATGCTATACATGATATGTGGTAGATACTTGATCGTACCTTACTTATATATACCTATCTGCATGATTGATAGATCTTATTACCTGTTTTACCTTTTGTATATCATACTGTTGCATGGAAGATGATCTGGTGATGATCTGATTTGAGTTTACATGTTATATCTTATGCATATTATATTGTTGAATGGATGATGATCTAGTTTGAGTTTAATAGTTGTACCTTATGTATATCATATAGTTGCATGGATGATGATTTGGTTTGAGTCATGTGCATTAGTATCATGTACCATCGTTGCATTGTTGCATGCTGACGATCATCGATTCCCTTATTGTTTGAGCCCACCGTCAATCATATTTGGCATTATAGTGTTGTTGGCTCTTCTTTTCTGACTTTGGAGTTATTATCATGATGGAATTGTTGGCTCTTGAGCTGTTGGCTCCCCCTTTCTGCTTTGGGGTTATTATCATTTGGAGCTATTGTTTCCCTAGTATCTTCCCCACTCGACCACGTAGAGTAGTGCTAGCTGGAGTGTGTATAGATGTTACTGCTTTTCCTACTTAACTTCACAGATGTGATGTGATGGTGGCTAGACTGGTGCATACGAGGTGACACATGTTTTGCATCATGTGTATATGATGTATCGTTGCATTTATTTGTGATTGTTGCAATTGGTTGAGCTATATTTTGATGTATATGGTTGACATGCATATACAGAATTGTGTATCATAATTGTTATATTGTCATATGTTGCTCATGTGGTTTCAAGCTGATCCCTTGTAGATCTCAGGTTTTACTGATCATTATATCATACGTGTTTGACCGATTCTGGTATATGTATTTATTATGTCAGTTATGGTTGTTGGTGCAGGAAGCACTATATCGAACCTTGTTTTAATATTGGCAAATGATTCAAAGTTAAGTATTATTTGTGATCTAATAAAGTTACTCAAGTGTGCAGGAAAGTCCTAGTTGATCTAGGCAAGAAGTCCTGGCCGAGGGCTGGACACCTAAGACCTGACCAAGAGTTGGACACTAAGTCTTGGCCGAGGGCTGGACACCTAAGTCCTGACATAAGGTTGGGCAATAAGTCTTGGTCATGGACTGAGCACCAAGACTTGGCCGGGGGCTGGGCATCGAAGACCTGGTTCGAGGAATTGGACATTAAGACCTGGTCGTGGATTGGGCACGAAGACATGGTGAGTAAAGCTAGGCAAAAGTCCAACCGGAGGAGTCGGTTGGCAAAAGGTAAATTCTCCTGAGAGGAGTAGGTGAGGACGCGTTCCCCGTCGAGGGAACATTACGTGTCGGTTCGACCTAGGATTCCATTTGGGACACCCAAAGTCAGAACCAAGACAGCTACGACTGTAAAAAATTATCTAATACTCTTGCTTTGCTGTTTTGGAACTAACCTTGAATGTAGGACTGAAGGAATGTGTTTCTGTAGCTCAGAACGCCCCAAAGGAGAGGGGCAGACAGCTGGGCAGGGCGCCTTGGAGGTCCCGGGCGCCCCCAAGGTCAAGGCAAAACAAGGAAGCAAGAATCGCTTCGAATGCTTACTGGGCCAGGCGCCCTGATGGTCCCAGGCGCCCTGAATGTCCCGGGCGCCCTGGATGTCCCGGGCGCCCTGGGTCCAAGCCAACCAAGTGATCGAAGCGAACTCAGTCGAGAAGCCAGCAGACCAAGTCAACCGGGGCGCCCCTAGTGTCCCGGGCGCCCCCGTAAGCTCCGAGCCCGATTCTGGAGGGATAAGCGCTGACCGAGCTTCGAATGAGAATTCTCGGATCCGAAGGCACGTGTCAGGCGCCCCCAGCGTCCCGGGCGCCCCCAGGAGTGCTATAAAAGGGGCTCGACCCCTAAGGCTTCACAATCAATTTTTCCAACGCCTCTACGCTCTTCGACTCAAGCGCTCTGCTCCGAAAACCTCCAATCTCGAGATTCAAGCGTCGACGACGACCCTCTGTTCCGAAGTACGATCCACACCAGGCGTCGGTAACGAAGAGTTTAATTTTATTTACTGCACTACAACTGTAACATTTTTTGTAAACATTTGTGTTGGTGCAGAATGCACCCAAGTCAAACTTGTGTTTTGATATTGGCAAAAGGGTTCAAAAGTTAAGGGTTAGTTGTTGTCTAATAAGTTTCTTGAGTGTACAGGAAAAGCCCTAGCGAAGGAATGCTAGGCACTGGCGAAGGACTGCCAGACAGGAAAAGCCCTAGCAAAGGACGACTAGGCTCTGGCGAAGGACTGCCAGAATGGACAACTCCTAGCGAAGGAATGCTAGGCACTGGCGAAGGGCTGCCAGAAGAAAAGACCTAGCGAAGGACTGCTAGGCACCAAGCGAAGGGCAGCTTGGCAACTCAAGACCTGGCGAAGGACTACCGGGCAAAAGTCCAACTGGAGGAGCCGGTTGGCACCAGGTAAATTCTCCCGAGAGGAGTAGGTGAGGACGCGTTCCCCTTGAGGGAACATTAGGCGTCGGTTCGACCTAGGGCTCCATTTTGGAGACCAAAGTCAGAACCAAGACAGCTGAAGCTGTAGAAATTAAATTAAATATTTGTTTTATTGTGTTTTGGACTAACCCTGGAAGCAGGACCGAAGGAATGAGTGTCTGCAGCTCAGAATGCCTCAAAGGAAAGAGGCAACTGCTGACCAGGGCGCCCGGAGTGTCCCGGGCGTCCCCAAGGTGAACACAAAACACAAAGAAAGCAAATGAACCTCGACAGTACATTCTGAGGGCGCCCCCGCTGTCCCGGGCGCCCCCATGGCAAACCAACTGAAGAGTTAAACTGCTGCCGCGTCTGCACTGCGCACCCAGGGCGCCCCCGCTGTCCCGGGCGCCCCCAGCGCACAGGGCGCCCCCAGCCTTACCGAGGAGAGCTCAGCGCTGCGGATAAGGTTTGACCGGGTCAACCAGGGCGCCCCCAGCGTCCAGGGCACCCCAGTCAAGGCCTTATCCCGAGGATTAAGGATAAGTCGACGACCGCGCCTCTTGTGGATCTGCTGCCACGTGGGGGGGGGGGGCGCCCCTGTCGACCAGGGCGCCCCCAGGCACTATAAAAAGGGCCTCGACCCTCCTCTTCAACACACCGCTTTCATTCAACACATCCAAACTCTCTGACGACCGGGCTCTGCTCCAGGAACTTCCCGACTCAAGTCCGAAGCGCCGTCAACCTCCCGCTGCATCGAAACTCGAGCCTACCCCGGGAGTTGGTAAATACAGAAGTGTAATCTTTCTTATTGCAATTTGTATTTCTCTTCTGTACTCATTCTACGCATTATAGAATTGCCCAAAGTAAACGGTCAACGACCGTGGGCCTTGGAGTAGGAGTCGACCCAGGCTCCGAACCAAGTAAAACGACCTTGTTAGCGTTGTGTTGCTTTGTCTCTATTTCCGCCGCGCACTTACTCTTTTTATTTAATCCGAACGATTTGCGACATTCACCCCCCCTCTATCGCATCTCTCGATCCAACAAGTGGTATCAGAGCGGGGAATTCAAACTTGGTGCAACCACCAGTTTGAAAATTTTTCGGATTTCTTTCGTTTTCTCTCTCATTTTTTTTAAATATTTTCGTTCGAGTTTTTCTTTCAAGGTTGGTGCAACACCCCTTGAAATTTGTTCCTTTTTTTTCCCGCACTACTAATCCAAGACCAAGTCTTGGAATATTTTAGTTGTTTTTGTTGTTTGCTATTTCAGTAACAAATGGCCATCCAAGAAGGTTTTAGCACCGCCAGACCTCCACTTTTCAGTGGAGAAGACTTTCCTTACTGGAAAAGTCGAATGGAGGTCCACCTGAAAACTCAGGTGGACATGTGGATAATCATCCAGTCTGGACTGATGATTCCCACAAATGCTGAAGGCGTACCACAAAACTACTCAGAGTGGGACACTGCCCTTAAACGCAAGATTGAAGCTGACGCCAAAGCAACTCAGACCCTTCAATGCGGACTGACAAAAGAGGAGCTGAACCGCGTAGGCCCATTCAACAGTGCCAAGGAGTTATGGGCTAAACTGATCGAGCTCCACGAAGGAACTTCAGATACGAGGATCAGCAAACGGGATCTGCTACTGAACAAGCTCTTCACTATCAAAATGGCAGATAACGAGACAGCAGCCCAGCTCCACGCCAGAATCCAGGAACTGATGAACGGTCTTCACGCAATAGGTCACCAGGTTCAAAACCGTGATCTTATAAGGTATGCCCTAAACGCGTTCCCTAGGACCACCTTGTGGGCATCTATGGTAGATGCATACAAGGTCTCTAGGGATCTTTCAAAAATTAAGTTAGATGAGTTATTTTCTGAACTTGAGCTGCATGAACAGACTAACTGCAATTTGGTTGAGAAAAGTATAGCCTTCTTTGCAGGGAAAACAGGAAAGACGACCAAGAAGAAAACTCAAGTTGAACCTGATCTACCTCAGATTCAGAAACAGAAGATCAAGAAGAAGATCAATCTGAACTGGTCCGGCTAGCTCGAAGCTACTACAAAAAGTTGAAGAACCAAACCAACACACGGAGAACAAGCCGAAGAAAGGACGGACAAGCTGAACCGGCAACTGACAAACAAAAGCCCAACGTAACCTGCTACGAATGCAAGAAGAAGGGCCACTACAAGACTGAATGTCCAAGTCTAAATGAGTCCAAAAAGACCAGAAAGAAGAAGACACTCCAAGCAACCTGGGACGAGTCTTCCTCAGAAGAAGAAGAAGAAGCACCCCAGTCCAATCTTCTAGCCCTGACCGCTTCGGATCAAATCGAGACTGACTCAGACTCGGACCGGGACGACGGCAAGCTGACATTCTCCGACGACGGCGAAATAAGGGTAACGGGTTTTTCAAAATTGCAATTGAATTCGCTTATTTCCTATCTATCCCGAGATTTGGCGAAAGCCAAACTCCGAATCGAGTCCCTCCGACAGGAAGTAAAACTCCTGAAAGAGGGAGCTGATTCTAAATCCTTAACTGAGAAAATTCAGGAAGGAACCCCTGACCAAGTTGAAAAACTTGAATCAGAGAATTCCTCCCTGAAAACTCAAGTTAAGGACTTAAGAACAGCTTTAGAACGATTCACTTCTGGTTCCAAGAATCTTGATATGATTCTGGGAAAATAGAAGTCTGTTCTAAACCGATCCGGACTTGGCTATAGAACCAAATCTCGGCAAAGATCTTACTTTGCTGTACTGAACCAGTCAAGACCTAAGGTTCAGGCATGGGTGCCAAAACTGTGCCTGACTAAAACAACTGGTTCAAATCAATTTTGGATCCCCAAGGACAAGATTCACATCTTGCCTAACCCATACAGAGGCTTTAGTCCAGGGGGAGCCAAAATCAAAACAATTTTTATAATTAGATAATTTTTTTTAATTGATTGATTGTTTGTTTATTTAATTTTTTTTGCAAATTGCCATGCTTAGATTTAAGGAATACTTAGATTTAAGGACTAAATTACTTGAAACTTGAAAACATAGTATTGGGAGGAGGTGAGATGATAGTACGTTGGGGAAACCAACTCTAATAAGATCAAGTCTACTTGGTCTCTTTAGACTGGTGAAACCAGCCGAAGCTACTGATCCAAGACCCAAGCTAGTTAGACCAGAAAATGACTTAATTTAATTTGAAAATGAAATTTCATTAAAAGGCTTTGTCAAGGAAAGGGTGGATGATCCCATAAGGCTACGGCCAAAGAAGGCCTAGTGCCTCGCCAAGACCTGGAAGCCAATTTCTGAAATTCAAATTCAAATTATCTTTTATCAAATTCGAATCTAACTCAAAGTTCAAATAATTATAGATTCTAATCTGTTTCTAAACCTATCTCTTTTTCGAAAACTCTTAATCTGTTTTCAAAATTTCTACTTCTTAAACTTATTTCTTTTCGATCACTTAATCTCTTTTTTCAAAATTTCTAAACTTATTTGTTTAAAAATCTTTTAAAATAAAGAACTTTTTCGAAAATAA
>JAGFNQ010005001.1:0-119740 GCA_024364735.1 Boesenbergia rotunda
AGTAGAGAATTATTACGTACATGAATATCAGAGTGAATAATGGATGGAAAGGAAAATATTCCTGCACAATATAAGATAAAAACAATAAGAAAGCAATCCAATACAGAAAAAATCTGAATTGATAACAATAAGAAATAACAAATGAAGTAAGCATATGTATAAAGATAACTCTAATAGAAGAAAAATAACAAATAGAAGATAACTAATAAATATTAAATATGTAAATGAAAAATACAAATACGAAAAATAAAGGAATAATATCGAATATTCATACCTTTCAAGCAAGAAGAAATCTGAACTCAACTCTGATAATGTAGAATCTGTAAACATAAATGTAGTAATAAGAAAAAAGTTATTATGGATATAATAACTTAATACATTGTTACTGAAAAAAATTAGGGAAAAATTCTCATACCACTATAATATCTCTACTCCTCTGTGGGATGCTCAGGATCCTGTGTCTCCTGAGACTCAAAACGATGGGCGGGAGCGGGAGCGGCTGACATCTGTGTATCCGGAGCGTCAAACGAGGGGCGGGAAGGGCTGGCATCTGTGTCATCGGCGATAGGTAGCTGCAAAAGCTTGCATATGACGTAATATATTATCAGTATTTGCCTGGCGAGCCCGCAAATCTCTCAACTCAGCATCCCTCGCTGCGTCCCTCTGAGCCCACTCTGCCTCTCTGAGCCCACTCTGCGCTTGTCTTAGCCCATTCTGCGTCCCTCCCGGCACACGTCGACTCTATCGACGTGAGTCGAGTCCGCAGGGCTTCATTTTCCTCCCGCAAATGGCGAACCTCACTAGAGGTAGAGGAGGAGGATGGTGGACGCCCCTAACCCCTGGAGCTCTCATCTGATCATATGTAACCTTTGCCTGAGAGCCCAGGCCGTAGCAGGCGGTCTTCCTCTTCCCACCGACGACATCAAAATAAATCCGATTCACATCGTCGGTGAAAGAGGCTGTGCATCCTCCCCCTCTGCAGCAGGCTGAGACGCCTGTGCCTAGCAACTCTAGTGGTCATTGATTCCTGTGAAAGAAAAATGTAATTAGTCTATATAAAATGTTAAAACAAGTAAAATATAATTATTATACTTACATTGATAGATAGGGAGCGACGATCGACAAAAGACCCATCTTTTTCTTGTGGGTCTTGCTGAATAACTCCCAACTAGTGGGAGGTCTCTGTAGCTCAGCAGCCTGTAAACACAAAATATAATGTTTAAATATATCAAAAAAACATACTAAATGCCTTTAATAACCAAAATAAAAACTACTTACCAAATCACTGGCATGCTGGACAATGGAACGGGATCCAGCAGTGTGCTTCGTCGATCCCGTGCTGGGCCCAGCAACCTCTGAATTGCGATTGCCTCGAGCAATCGCAGCATTCTCTTTCCAGTGCGGGCCATCCCAGACTGCTCGCCATGCTGGACAAATCGACTCAGGGACCTCTGTAGGCCTATCAGCCTTCTTTCTCCATTTGTAGAGCATGCCCCTCTACAATTTGGAGCAGTAGGCATTCCAAGTCTTTTTGAATTGCTCCTCTGCACCCTCCTCCCAGGTGTACCTTTTCTGTAAAAAAAAATTAATATGGTTAGTATGAAAAAAAGTTATAATATCAAATTAAATATACATGTAAAATACTTACTAAGAACTCCCCGTAATAGAATGATTTCAAATCATTCTCAATGTGACCCCATGTCGTCGCAGGTGACAGTCTTTCTTTAAATTTTTTAGATATATATGATGACACCTGATGCCCATCTGGTATGAAACTGTAGGAAAAAATTAAATATATTAGCAAATTCTATAAGAAAATATATAAGAACAATAGGTATAGCTGTCACCGACGACTGTAAGTATAATCCGCTGATCACGGGGTGCAGCCATGGTACCTGATTAGACACAAAGTTTAGGCAGATAAGCAAATGAGACATATTAGAGACAAATGGAAAATCATGCACTAATAAAGAATGTTCAATACAACCAGAATGATTAAAATAAAGCTAGCAAATGGATAATCAAGCATCGTATAAACCTGTTCAATACAAGCAACATGATCTAAATTAACAACTCATCTTAATACAAACTCTGATTAGTTAATGTTTAATACATCTAACTCATCCTAATCTGATGAAACTAAATTAACATGCAAATTTTCATCGCTTGAATCCGTTGATACATTGACCTCCTCACTGCTAGATATTTCACCATCATCAATTTCCTCGTAAGAGACATTCTCATCTATAAGTAATTGAGATGCTGATTGTATTTCTGAATCAACTGAGTTGATTATAACTTCTTCATTTTGATAAGCATCAGAGTTTTGGATAGTGATCGTATTTGGCATTTCAATTGTTGACCTAGGCTTCGTTTGACATACAGCAAGCCATTCACTAAGTCGTCTTCTCTTAGTTGGGTACTCCAAATAAAATACTTGACTAGCTTGCACCGCAAAAATGAAAGGTTCGAACTTGTTGAATCTTTTGCTTGAATTAACCTCAACTAAATTGTATAACCGATGTTTCCTTGTGCCCGTCCTTGGTGTTGGATCATACCAAGAATACCTGAATAGTACACATCTTTTGAAAGGCAACGCTGGGTATTCAACTTCGATAATTTCCTCTAGCTTGCCATAATAGTCAAATTCATTATCATTATTGTTTGTTGATCCTTTGACACTGATGCCAAAATTATACGTTAGC
This sequence comes from Boesenbergia rotunda, assembly GCA_024364735.1. Lineage (NCBI taxonomy): Eukaryota > Viridiplantae > Streptophyta > Magnoliopsida > Zingiberales > Zingiberaceae > Boesenbergia > Boesenbergia rotunda. The sequence goes on from JAGFNQ010005001.1 coordinate 2,706, forward strand.
ATCCCTGAATCACGTTGGCTCACATGAAATCTGTATCCATTCACGTAATAACCCGAGTAGATTGTCACGGTACGAAGAGGTCCAAATGCGAGATTTTTAATTCTGTCGTCTTCTACATTTGAAATTCTGTCATCATTGACCTATAATGGTGGTGGGTGATCAAATTAGATTAATAAGTAATCAAGAATTGTTAACAAAAAATGTAGATTAACTCACTTACATATATTTAAAACCAAAATGCAAATTCTTCTTCTATCTTTTGATCTACCTCATTTGCACTTATCGATGGATTTTGAATGTACAACTGTTCTTGGTATAACCTGACATATAAGTTCATTTGATATCATACTAGAAATTTGATTATATCATTTGATATTAATTTCATTACAACAAGAGATAATACCTTAGGTATGGTTTGACATCTTCACAGTTTAAGAGGATATATGTCTTAGCGGCGTGATATTCTCTGTCATTTAACCGTCTAGATAGAGTTGAACCCATTGCTCTTCCAGGATACTTGAAGATAGAAAGAATGTCTGGGTCAACTGATGGAATGTCATCTTGATTGCGTGGACACTGTCGATGTCTGGTTTTCACATTGTCAGCAAAATAATAGGAGCAAAATGAACTTGCTTCTTCAACCAGATATGCATTACATATTAATCCCTCAACTCTTGCTTTATTACGCACATTATTCTTTAATATTCTAAGAAACCTTTCAAAAGGATACATCCATCTGTATTGTACAGGACCACCAATCTGTGCCTCGCTAGGTAAATGAATAGGCAAATGCTCCATTGAATCAAAAAAGCTTGGTGGAAATATTCGCTCAAGCTTACATAGTATTAAAGAAATCTCTGTCTGAAGGCGTAACATATCTGCTACCGTAACAACTCTGGAGGTCAGATTTTTGAAAAAAAAGCTTAATTCTGTAAGTGTTTGCCAAACATTATTAGGAAGTAATTCTTGGAAAGCTATCGGAATTAATCTTTGCATGAACACATGATAATCATGACTCTTCATTCCAACCATTTTAGATCTATTTGTATCCACACAACGAGACATATTAGAGGCATATCCATGTGGGAATTTTATGTTTTTCAACCAAGAACATAATGCTTGCTTACTTTCTTTGTCCAATGTATAACAAGCCTTGGGATATTTACCAGTTGTTTCATTCTGATGCAACTCAGGCCTGCTAACTAATTGTTTCAATTCTTCACGAGATTTTGTTGTATCTTTTGTTTTCCCATGCACATTTAAGACAGTATTAATGATGTTATCAAAGAAATTTTTCTCAATATGCATCACATCCAAATTATGACGAATGAGTAAATATTTCCAATATGGAAGCTCCCAAAAAATATTTCTTTTCCTCCAACCACATTTGTTGACTCTAACAATATACTTGTTGATATCATCTGATCCATCCTGATATACTGGTAGAAATCTATAATTATCAATTTCATTTAACACATCTTCGCCTGACATCCCAAATGGAGGTAACTTCCTAACTACTTCATTCCTTTTGAAATGTTTCTTATTTCTTCTGAACGGATGATCAATAGGTAAAAATTTCCGATGATTATCAAACCAAGAAATCTTGCCACTGCAGGGCAAAGAAAATGCATCTGACTGACTCATACAATGTGGACATGCTAACTTTCCAGCTGTGCTCCATCCTTATAACATTGAGTAAGCAGGAAAATCACTAATAGTCCATAACAATGCTGCATGCATTAAAAAGTTTGACTTTGTAGCAATGTCATAGGTCTCTGAACCTATATTCCATAAATAATTCAGCTCAGCTATCAAAGGTTGTAAAAAAACATCTATGTGCCCTTTTGGATTTTGAGGGCCTGGAATTAAAACAGTAAGAAACATGAATTCATCTTTCATGCACATCCATGGTGGTAAGTTGTATGGTGTTAAGATAACAGGCCACGATGAATATTGTTGTCCATAACTTCCAAATGGCTGAAATCCATCTGCAGAAAGTCCAAGTCTGACATTACGTGGTTCCATAGCAAAGGAGGAAAATGTTGAATCTAAATGTTTCCATGCAGGGGAATCACAAGGATGACACATAATGTCGCTATCATGTCCATGGTTTTGATGCCAGATCATATGACTTGCTGTTGCTGCTGATGCATACAAACGTTGGAGTCTAGCAGTCAAAGGAAAATAATACATGACTTTGTAAGGATTTTTTTTTCTTCTTCTGATTTACCATGCGATCACCATGCTTATAACGGGGATGGTTGCAGATTTTGTATTCCATCAATTCACTATCTTGGCTCCAAAAGATCATGCAATTATTGACACAACAATGTATCTTCTCAACTGGCAAACCCAAGTCTCTGATTAGTTTTTTAGTGTTGTAGAAACTATCAGTCATGCAGTTATCAGTTGGAAGCAACTCTGACATAAGTTGACATATGTCATCATAGCATCGTTCTGAAAAATGATGTTCTGCCTTCATATTCAATAATCTTGCAGTAGAAGATAATTGAGAATGACCAGAAGGAATACCTTCCCATAATTCTCTTTCACTAGCCTTTAACATGTCATACATTTTCTGAACATCAGAAGTAGGTTCTTGTTCTACATTTGATTGATCAAAAGCATTCATTGCATCGTAAACCATTGATTGCATTGCATCAGCAGGGTTATATTATGTCTCTGGTCCAATTGAGTTCGATGATGATGCAACAGAAGGTCCACCAAATTCATATACATACGACTCTCCATGACAATACCAGTTGTAATAATCTGGAACAAACCCATACCTGCCGATATGAGTTTTAACTGTATCTTCATCACGGAAAGCTGTATTTCTACATTTGTGTTGATTACATGGATACTTCAACGCTGTGCCACTTAAACACTCAGGATGAGACTTTACAAAGTTAACAAATTCTTCCACTCCAGCAAAAAATTTGTCACGGATAAATCCATTGTCTAACCAATTATACATCCATGACTTATTCGGATACATTGTATCTGAATTCAGATAAGACAATTTAATCAACCCACACATATAAAAATGAATAGGCAATATGATATTCATGGTATACTAAAAAAATAAATCTCATTAATCAAACATGATATTATTTCTAAATCAATTATACTAATTAATCATACAATTAATCAACAAATTAATCTATTTATTAAAACAATTAATCTAAATTTAATCAAACAAGATCCAATTAATTGATCAAGTAATATCCTTAATCAAACAATTAATCACCTTAATAATCAAATTAATCAAACATTTATCTAAAATAATTAAAACATTTGATCAATTAATTACACAATAAATGGTTTAACAAATTATCTAACAACATTAATTGGTAATTTCAATAATTAATTAACTGAGTAATTATTGAATTAATCAAATTAATTGAACTAATTACTCTAATTAATTAAATTAATTAAAGCCATTTCCTAATTAAAACCCTAGCATAAACCCTAGCTAACCGGAGCAGGGGTCGCCGACCGGCAGCAGGCGGCGCGCGGCCGCAGCAGGCGTCGCCCGGCCGCAGCAGGCGCCGCCCGGCCGCAGCAGGCGCCGCCCGGCCGCACTGGGCCACGACCGCCAGCAGGCGGCGCATGCAAATGCGAGGTCGTGCCTGGCCTCGCGAGACCGCGGGAGGACGAGCGCGACGCCGAAGGCCGCGCGCGGCCGTGCCAAGACCCGTGGTTGGCCGGAGAAGACGCGACGACGCCGCGTGAGCACAAAAAACGAGCATATATGGCAAATGAAGCTTAACTCGCGTACTTGGGATCGGAGGAGGGTTCGCCGGAGGAGAATCGCTTCAGTCGCTCGACCGTCGCTAGGGTTCGCGTGGCCGCGGGGGAAGGCGGCGTCGCCCTTTTTTAATTAATTTTGCGACGGACTAACTTTTCCGTCGCCGATTAGCGACGGAGTTGACCAATTCCATCGCTGAATTGAGGGATTGACCCGTCGCCTAACTCTAGCGACGGAAACTTTTTATTATCCGTCGCAATAGCGACGGAGTTTTGACCATGTCCGTCGCTATAGTCACGAGTTTGACTTGCCGCGACACTTTGGCGACGGATACTATATATCCGTCGCCATTTGCGACGGATAATTAAAAATGTTCGTCGTAATAGCTTGTTATTTTTGTAGTGATGTTTCTCAAATTTGTAAAACTTCATTGGCTAGGATCAAATAAAGAATAATGAAAATATCAGTCAACAAATATTTAATTATATAGAGAAGGTAAGAAAATAAATAAAGACAAGAAAACAATTCTTTTTAAGAAAACAAACCAGATGAAAAAAAATCCAGCAATTCGAAATATAAGATGGAAAAGAGCAGAGAGTTAAATTGAAAAAAATATATATATTTTTTTTCTTCTTCTTCGGAAGCGTTCTAACTATTTGCCGAACCAAATAGATGTTTAACCCTTCAGGCGATAAAAAGGTTCTGAAACGGACAATTGGGCTGTCCAGTTGTTGCAAATTCTGGGAAATTGCTAGAGTAATTAGATGAAAGAAATGGATAACCTTTAACAATCAAAATAATTTAAATATAAGATTAAATTGTTTTAATGTCTTTTTAAAAAATTATATAATTAATATATATATAGTCATGTAATAATACCAAATCAATATAAAATTATTAATAAATCTAATAATTTATTTTAATATTTTAAAATGATAAATAATAATAAATCTAATGAGCTAATTTAAATTATAATAATTATAAAGAATATATTAATAACAAATCTAACAACTATTCTAGAGAATAATATTGTAAATGAATTATTTAAATATATATATCATTCTATCGTTCTTCAAAATAACTTTTTCTTGAAGGTGGATCTTTTTCTTTTGATGATTTGCGTAAAATTTTTATTGTGCGTCAATCAAATTTCCTTTTAACATAGTTAAATGTTCTTTTATATTTCTTTTTTAGGCCGGTTTGAAAATTTTCTTTGATAACACAGTATATTTATTTTGGGTCTTAATTGAAAGTTTACGTGCATGACAATCCTGTTTTTTCCCCTTCCCTTCTTAGCTTTGTGTAGGGCTCCTCTCGAGTTATGATAAAAAAAAAAAAAAAAGACTTCATGATTTATCGAATGTGTTGGAGATGACAATATATTATTTTTTTTGTTCACTTGAATAATGGGAATAGGGATTGATGAAGATACAATGATTTCAATTTTGAGCGTCGCCTCATGTATATTATCTATATAACTGTCTCATTATTATTCTATCAATCATTTACTTTTATCACTTGTGAAGGTTGTAATCCGCCAATTGATTGTCATAGTGACATATTATATTTCATTAGAGTTTTCTTATATTTCTACTTCATTGATACCATGTATCTTGTTTCCTTTGAATCTTCGTTCATTCATCAATATTCTCTTTTGTTTACATTAATGATTTCAATGCCACTTATTATTCTACTGTGCTTCCTCATTGATTTTCTTTTCTTATAATCGTGCAAAGGACAATGCAACTTTTACCATGTGAGGATAATACGTCTTAATCTCTTTTTGAATGTTAAGATAAAATTTTATTGTTCAATAAAGTAGTATTCAAAAATTTTCATTCTGATTGGTTAAAAAGTCGAAAAAAGCGGGTCTGATATTATACTACCGTTGTATATGTTAAATTTTAGATAATTACTCATTTGTAGGTGAGCAATTGGTTAATTACTGAACTGATCAAATCATTTAAATCGAAATCAAGCAAACTGATTTTTTTTTTAACCTAACCAAACAAATAGAAATGTTTTTGTACAAAAATCAAACCGAATTGATAAACATTAGTTAAATTGGTCAAAATTGAAATAACTGAACTTTAGGTTAAATCATGACTCAAGAGGGAAGGAGAGTCACGAATTATGGAACTGGAGATTTTAAACTCTAAGTTTCGATTCAGGTATAAATTTAATTGGTTTAGTGAATTTAGATTTTAAAACAAAAATTGAACCAATTTGATCAAAATAATTGATATTTTAAGAATGAAAAACTAAATTTTGAATTAATCTAACCGAACTTTTGACTTTCGTTAGTTTATTCAATTTAAGTGATTTTTTACTCACCTCTGCTCATTTACATTCGCAATAAAAAATCTCTTTTAGGCTTTAGAAAAAAATCCGAGAGAATTTCTACTTCAACAACAAGTGAAGTTATCTTCGATTTCTAATTTATCATACTATGAAATTAATCATACCTTGATACCAAATTAATATGAACTTGTATCCTATCTCATGATGAATAGAGAATGAACCTTCAAAAATATCATTTCATACTAGTAACCTAAGTAATTTGATTATTTAATTAAATTATTTTATTTCCTTTCTCTAAAATATTACATAATGACTCATATAGCCATGAAAATGTCAAATCAATATAAAAATTATTAACTAGTCTAATAACCTATTCTAATATTTTGAAATGATAAATAATAATAAATTTGATGTTCTAATCTAAATTATAATAATTAGAAAGAAAATATTATTAAAAATTTGAATTGAAATCAAAAGAGGAGAGAGAGGACTCTATAAAGAATTTGTTCCCCTCTCTCTCTCTATATAACGTGAATAAATATATATTGAAAGACTTTCTCTTACGTTGGTATGTAAAGGAGTGCAAATCAAAAGTCCGAATTCTTACTAGATCATGTTGAATTGGTCTGGGCAATTTTTATCCAAGTGGATTAATTAATATTTTATCATATGAACTTACTCAACCGAATAATATATGCATTAACTATTTGTAACCTCTCGGCTGAAACTATTTTTGTTATGCCATCAGAGGAGTCGCTGGTCTAATATACAATTGGACAATATTTCCCCTGTACGACGGACACCTTAGAACATTCATATAGCACCACGTAATATATAAATGGTCTCAGGTCTCAAAACAAGATATATAATATATGAAAATAAATACATCTCAACAATAAAACCATAACACTCACCTGACGTTGCCCTCTGGACAGACGCGTAACAAAAATAATACATATAAAATTTAACAGAGAACTCAAAAATACAAAATCATAAATCAAATATAGCTCAATACAAGTCCACAACACAAATTAAAAAGGCACCTCTTGTTTTTATTATTAAAATGATATTTGATTGTCTCACTAGTTTTGATTAAAATTTTAATTACAAATTTATTTATTAATTTTAATAAAATAATAATACGACTTTCATGTCTGTGTATTAGATAAATATTTAATTTATAAGGACACCAATTCTATTAATAAAACTCTATAAAAAAATTCAAGTTTGATAATATTTTTAATAAATAAATTGAAAAAAGGAAAAATTAGTGAAAACTCTCCAAACCAAAACTTGGCTTTGTATACAATCCCCACCCCATACATGCACTCCCTGATTAGATTAAATAGATGTTTTCTGTATATTGTTTTTATTAATATAAAAGAGTAAAAACTCATTATACATTATAAAAGATTTGAGTATAAATTGTTTGATTAATACTAATTTAAAAAATTTGAGTATAAAATTTCAGTGATTCCTCTTGTGAAGATTTTAATGCGGTGGCAACTCCATCATGATCTTAATGCAACCTCACATATTTAAATTTTTAAAATTTTAAACTCAAATTTCTTCAAATAATACTCAATCTAAATCAATTCATACTTAAATTTTTATAATGTATACTCAAAATTTTACTATATACTAAAACAATGTATATTTAAATTTTTTCAAATAATACTCAAATTTCTTAAATTATTACTTAATCTCAAATAATTTATATTTAAAATTTTATAATGTATATTAAATTTTTATTCTTTTATGCTGATAAAAAAATAACACAGGAAATCATTTTAACAATCTCATGCATGCAAAAAAAAATTATGAAATGAGGACTGCATACAAAATCAAAATTTAATTTAGAGAATTTTCACTATTTTCCTTTTAAAAAAAACACCAGGCCACCAATATTCCAAGAGGTAAGCATTTCGGCTATACCCTCGTCTCCTCTCCTTTCCGCGCTAGTAAACATTTCTCCAATCCTTTTCCGACCCGCAAGTAAACATTTATTGTTTGCTCTTCAACCCTAGTTAAAAGGCGTCCTGCCCCTCCGTATCACTTCCCTTCCTTCTCGCCTCCATCGACATCGTCTTCTTCTTCCACATCGCTCGTTACATTCCAAGATCTATACCCAATTTTTTTGGTAAATTTTCTCATCTCGCTCCTTCACACAGTTACAGATCTGAGCTATGTTTTTTTTTTGTTTGGTATTCACCAATGATTTTTCGTTGTCCCTTTCGTTTCTTCTTCTTTTCTTGGACGCGTGCGATTGCATTTCGTTTTTTTTTTTCCTTTTTTCGTTCAGGCTAATCTAGTGTATTTTGTTTGCAAGTACTAATTTACGAAATTGGTTTGCAAGCTAATCTTTTGTTTTTCCCCGTTCGCCAATGTTAGATCTATTCTGATTTGGGATCTGTAGAGAACTATTCTGATAAAAGAAAATTACCGGTTAGATTTTAGCAAGAAGCAGGGAAAAAAATAGTACCGTTCAGTTGTGATCTGTTTAGTGCGATTGCTATTAGGTCTACCTTTACATCGTGCTGAGAAAATAGGTATTTGTTCCTTTGTTTCCTCTTAGATTATGCTTTATGGTGATAAGATTATGTTATATGTAAAACAAGGCTCGTTGAACTAACTATTAAATCTGGTATTCTTCACCCTGGAAACCCTTTAATAAGGAATTGGAATTGAATTCCGACTGGAATTGAATTCCAATTCCCATGTTTGGAATGAATTGTAAAAACAGAATTGAATTCAATTCAATTATTATACTTTTACGATTTTATCCTGCGAGGATGAAGCCGGAGCAACTTTGATTTGTTTTGTGAGAGGGTGATTTGGTAATTTAATTGTTTAAGTGAAAGGAATTTAATTCCTTTCACAAATCACATGTGTTTAGGTGTGATTTGTTTTGAGAGGTTTGAAAGGAATTGGAATTCAATTCCTTAGTAATTCCTTCCTGAAAATTGCTACCAAACGATGGAATTGAATTCCAATTCCCAAAGGAATTCCAATTCCTTCCTTTCCAAACAGGGTGTAAAGGAATTATTGTAGGACTTGCTTTTCTCTTTGGCAAAGCGAAGCCTTTGTCATCTTAATTACAAGTATTTGAAGACTCAGGAAAAACATGACACATGACGGCGTCCCATCTTTTTTTGATTTTGGTCAAACGGACGCCCCTCCTCTAAAAGTCTTTTCACAATACCCGTGTACCAAATAAAATCAGTTTTTACAAGTTGTTAATAAAAAATATTCAAAAATTATTTAAATTACACATACTATTTCGCTAAATTTATATATATATATATATATATTTTTAATAGTTGTCCATAAAATGTTGAAAATATCCGTTTGGATTAATCAGACAGAACTATAACTTAACAGATTCACTGGAAACTATTCAAACTTTCTCTACTGTGGACAAACACTTCCCAAATGTACTTGAATTTACAAACAAGTGTTATTGCTCTCAATTATCTATTTTACTATAGTTTCCAAATTACGGAGTTTGGATAAAGGGAACAGAGCTAAAACTAAATGATTTTACTACAATTGTTCAGGTTCTCTAGATTGTGTAGAAACACAAAGATAAATGTATATGCTTCCAAGTATATTGCACCAACTTACATGTTTTATCCTTATATTTGTCTAAGAAATTAAATAATTATTAAGTTTAAACAATGTGAATAGATTAGAATCTGATAATTGAACAAACTTTGCTTATCAGTGTCACATAAACTTCAATCTAGGATAAAAAAAAAAGTTTCAAAAAGAAGTTAACCCCTCAACTTTGGCATTGCAGTAGGGCTCGTTGAAGTTGCAAATGAAGGAATTAGGTAGTGGCGGATAAGACGGTTGAAGTTGATACCTCCAGAAGAGAAGGCGGCCGAGGACTCGAGAGGTCTTCGAATTAGCCGGCGGCGATCTCCTCTGTCCCGACGCAGACTCGCCACTCTCTTCGCCTCTTCCTCCCTCCCCACCCGGTTGATATCGGATCTTAAGAACCATTCGATCCGGTTTCCTAAATGCGCCCGATAAATTGGGCCGCCCAGTACCGAAAAAGCCTATTAATGACGTCAACCTCTTTTCCACGCTGTCGAAGCGGCTCTCGTGAGATACGTTCCTCCAATACCCTCGATCCGCACCTGCTGCTCTCTGTTTTCCGATCTCATCATCTTCTTCAAGGTTTGTTCATCTACGCCCCGATCTGTAATCTTTGTCTTGCTTACGAATGATGATTCGAATTTGCCGTGTTCATGCTGAAGTTTACTTGCTTTTTTTTTATTGATCTAGGGCTTTGCGTATGATGTAAATCGATGCCTCGTCTTGTTTCCTTTGCTATTTATGTTTGTTTTGCTTGTTTGTAGATGGATTGGCAAGGTCAGAAGCACGCGGAGACCCTGATGCAGATCTTTCTTGTGGTTTTCGCAGTCGCCGCCTTGGGGATCGGGTACACCCTTGCCTCCTTTCAGACCATGATGCTTATCTTCGCTGGTGGAGTCGTGCTCACCGCGCTGATCACCGTGCCCAATTGGCCCTTCTTCAACCGCCACCACTTGAAGTGGTTGGATCCCAGTGAAGCAGACAAGCATCCGAAGCCGCAGGTGAATGTTCCCACCACTACCAAGAAAAAATCTTCCAAGAACAAACAGTAGTATTTCATGGAGTACCATTTAGCTTGTTGTTGGGGTCTTTGTTTTTCCTAGTTTCATGTTTGAGTACTTAAGACTTCAATTTTCAGGATATCAATCTCAAATTATCTGTGTTGTCATAAATACATTTAGCTAATGGTTAATTGAAAGCTAAGAAGTTGAGTTCGGCGTTAATTGAGCTATTCTGCCATTTCTCTTTTCTTTCCACATCATTATTTTGCCATCTGAATCTCGTTACAGTATGGATTTTTATCCCTTTCTCATAATGTTAGTTTTAGTTGCTTCATTCCAAGTAACATTGCCTGTATCAAATTGTTCAACTTCGTGCAATGTTTAATGCCGTCTTTAGTAATGTTTCCTTTAAACTTGGAATTATTATTAGGATTTATAATTTTGCAGATAATGAACTATTGTTATAATCAGTAGAACATCACGAGAGAATTCTGATTGTGTTTCACATTATTACTCCTTAAAGTGAGAATAGCTTTACTTTCAGTTCACATAATGCATACAGCCCTAGTTGTTGGTTGGGCTGGTTCATTGGTTTATCCCTTTAACCTTGTTTTCAATCCAATTGAGAGACAAGCTATCTTTGTTATACCCTTCATGACTCATTTAGGAATAAATCAACTCGTGGGGTGGTTGGAGACTTGGAGTAATTCAGATGGAACCATAACTAATCCAGGTATAATTTATTAGTTCGTTTAGTATTAATTATACTTTACTAATCTAGTACAATAGTGAAATTGAAATTCAATAGTCAATTTGATGTTAACTCAAATTTTATAATTGTCTAATATAATGTATATCAGTATATGCATAATTATATATTATATATTATTAGTTGTTAAATATGCAGAATATTTCACATGTTATAGTATTATACAAAAATACATCATTCATGATTGACTGTCTCAAACAATCCGTTGGAGGGATGTAAAATGAGTCTTAAGTAAACATTTTTCATACAAGTATGTTTTATTCATACATTGAGTTAATTAATCGAATCCTTAGCTCTTGCTTTGTTGATCTGCGCTCCTCTCGATTTTAGTGAACGAACTGGACTCTTTACATTGTTAGATGGTTATTCTCCCTGAAATTATCTGATAAAAAATCATTCAAATTTCTAACCACCTACAGTGTGGAATTTTAGCACTTACAATCACACACCTAACCTAACTTGTAGATTGAAATCATCCAAATTGCTTGCACATCTTAAGATACATGATAACTTGTAGCCTGGATTTAAGTTTGTGTAGAAAAGAGTCTCTTCAAATGTACTATTGTATAAGTGAAAAAAAATGTTTTCCACCTTTACATAATTTGTAGTAATTATTATTATCATTAGATCATATTTGAGATTACTTATGTGGATCTTATCATTCCATTGTCTTTGATAAACTATCACTAGCAGTAGTATTCATAGATAAAATCATTTTGTACCTACATTAACTGACGTTTTCTATTGTCTCCCTCTAGCCTTTACATTTTCCACTCTCATTAATTCAACTCTCCTAACCATATATAACTTATCAGTCGCCTTTGAACAGATTCATACCATCTCTTAGACATCTCAAGTAAATCTAATTTATCTAGTTGTGACAGACCTTTCTTATTGTTTTTTCACATGTTTATCTTCTAATATTGCAACAAAGTTATTCTGAAATGGATTTAAACTAGGGATTTCATTCACGGTAAGTTATTTCTCGTAGAACGTAAAATTCAAGTTGTCCTAATGCTGGAGTGGATTAGAGAGAAACAAAAACACTCTACATGCCAGTTTTTTGCTTGTGCTGTGAATGCGAGACATTTCTATAATATCTAAATTATGGATGAACACGTGAATCAGAATTGATGAAACAATTTGATGACCTTAGAGCTGAAGGAACTGAATGCTTGATACACTTTTTGCAATAAATTACAGGTGTAGATTTTGTCTCATTTGGTTCCTAGTCCAAACTTCATAGTCTGTATTTTACGACCCAACATTTTTCTCATCTTTGCAGACTATATCATCACAATTCAGAATTAGATAATCTGGCCGCTGTGTTCTTGACATGTATTCAGATAAAAGTGCCTTCAAACCTTTGATCTTAGTTTTTTTTAATTAGAGAATTTACTAATCTGAAAGCTAATTGGTTTAACCAGCTAACTTCGTCGTCGAGCATAGTTTTCCTCTTAGGTTGCCCTGGAGTCGTGTGACTTGCTCGGTAGTTTTGATAGTTTAGCAAATAAATAAATAAATAAATAAATCGTTACTGTGGATCATACAGGATAGTCATTTGGGGAACGTCTCTATTATGGTCCCTCTCAGGGGCGTAATTAAAATTTAAAATTATCTAAGATTAACAGAATCGAAAATTTTGAGAGTTGAAGTATTAAGAATTATAGTATTAAGAATTATGAGTAAACAAATAAGATTGAATAATTGATCATTTTTATATAAGGTTTTTTAGAGAATGGAAAAGAAATAGATTTGCTAGAGTAGACTCAATTGGGTTTAATTCTAGAGCTAATTAATAAAACAAAAAAATATCCTCAAAATTTTAAATTGTATTAGACTTTTGCGTTAATTCTATTTTTTTAAACATTTTTAAACACTTTAATTTTATCGTATAATATTTTTTAGCTAATTAATTTCTTAAAATTGCATCTAAATTTAAATTTTACAAACAAATCTATTTACAAATATCTCGAGCAAAAGCGGTTAAGCTAAATTTACTGATCGAATTTGGAAGTTGTTGTTTAATTTAGAAATTCAATTTTTAAAATAAAATATTAAAATTTTTAATTCGATTTTATTGTAAAATTCACAAATTGATTAAATCAAACATCATCAGTTAATTACTATGATTCGATCGAGAGTTAATCTGACCTGATAGGGAATTCGGTTGGGTGGGGACTTGGTCGGGTAAGGATAGTCGGGCACATAGGATGTTAACCTAGTCTGATGAATGCACTTGGGATCACGCGGGTCTGGTACCATAGGCGAGAGCCGGTCGGCAATATCCGACCGGAAAAGTTCAGTCGGACGAGAGGAAAACATGCCCCCCTGTTGAAAAGGAGTGTAGTTGAGCTCCGTGTAGATGGTCTCGGTCGGGAATGCCCGATCGGACGGATCAATCATCCTGTCCATGAAATCACTCACCCCCTCTGGATGACGCATGCCCTGTATCCGGCTGTCGGGTCAGACATACCCAACCAGTCGGGCAGGTATACTCGACCGGCCGGTCGGGCTGGGTGACACTAGCAACGGTTGAACCCTCTCAGACGACTCGCCCACCCAAGAGCCGTTGACGGCCGAGTGATTGGGTCTCTCCGGGTGACCACTCTCGGTCGGTCGGCTGGGTCCGTACAGAGTCACAGTCGCAGCACATAGTGAGACAAGCCAAGGTGACTCCTCTGTCCCAGTAGTTTAATTATGATTTGACTTTCTAGATATAACAGAATCTTCCCTATCTTCTTATCATAAAGAAAGGACACATGTTATAATCATGTCTTTCTAGAGCATCAGACATTAATAAGGATGGAAGTGACAACCTGGACAGATCTTTAGGCGGCTGTGCCAGACCCTCGAGGAGACTAAGGCTGCTAGGGGATCATTATATCAGAAGGTTGGTTTTAATGAAATAAGACAACCCCAATAAGACAGGGACCTCCCCCTCCCCTATATAAAGCCCCCTTTGGTGCTTTAGAGGGGGATTCTGCTTTGAAACATTTCCTCTTCATCCTCTATTTCCTGTACCCCATTTTGGGCCCGACTCTGACTCAACCCTGTCCTGCTATTCTTTGATCCTGACCTCGACCCACACGTCGTTGTAACTCGTCCGTCTGACTGGATCATCTTTGTTTGATCAAGTCATCTAAGCGAGAACCTTCTCCACTTGTCGACAGAATCATACTATATTGTAATTAGTTGCGAATAATCTCTTCTAATCAGACCATAACTAAATTTGATTAATCATTTGACATCAGTTTATTTGATTTTGATTGTAAAATTTAATTTATTTGTTTTGTTCAAAAATAATGTGATTTGAATTTAATTTATTTGATATAATTACTCACCCCTATATCACATATCCAAACTATATCACATATCCAAACTATCCTTTTGGCAACATAAAATTTTATTTCTAAAAATTTGAGCGCTGAAATTTAATTACTGTAAATAAAATATTAATAAAAGTTAATCATGTCGACAAGTGGAGAGGGTTCTCATTCAGATGACTTGATCGAACAAAGATGACCCGATCAGACGGACGAGTTGCAATGGCGTGTGGGTCGGGGTCGGGATCAAAGGTTAGCAGGACAGGGTTTAGTCGGAGTCGGACCCAAAACGGGATACAGGATGCAGAAGGTGAAGAGGAAATATTTTAGCAGCAGGAATCCCCTCTCTAAAACACCCAAGGAGCCTTATATAGGGGAGGAGGAGACCCCCTGTCTTGTCAAGGTTGTCTTGTCCATTAAAATCTGACTTGCTGACATACTGATCCTTTGGTAGCCTTAGTCTTTCCGAGGGTCTGGCACAGCCGCCTGAAAGTTTGTCCAGGCTGTCACTTCCATCCCCATTAATATTTGATACTTTGCCAGGATATGATTATGGCAAGTGTCTTTTCTTTATAATGAGAAGATATGGAGGATCTTAAAAGCCTGATCATGATTAAACCACTGAGACAGTGAGGTCACCTTGCTGATCTCATTAGGCGCAGTGACTAATCCACACGTATTGGCCAGTCGACCGGGAGTGATCACTCGGCGAGACTCGGTCACTCGGGCGTCACTCGGCTCTTGGATGAGTAAATGGCCTGAGTGAGTTCAATTATTCCTGTTACCAGCCAATCCGCCCAGACAGTTGGATACAAGTCGTGACATTCAAAACGAGAGTTAGTGATTTTATTTGGCAGGGTGATTAAGTCGTCCGATCAGGCGTGCCCTACCGGAACCATCCACCTGGGTTTCAACCACATTCGATACCCTTTTTTTTAAGGGAGTCGTGCTTTTCCCTTCGCTCGACTGAACCCTCCCGGCCAGGTCTGCAGACCGGGGACATCCGATCGGCTATCACCGACCGAACCAAATCCGAGCAACCTCGAACTTTGGTCCCTCAAGCTAGGTTGCCATTGTAACACCTAGAATTTTTCAGCATTTTTCCAGAAATTTTCCAAAACAAAACGAAACTAAAAATTTCTTTAAAGGGTTCGAAGCCAAGGCTCGAACCCGTAACCCTCGGTTAGGGTTGGCTTTAAATTTCCAGTAGGTGTTGGTATGCATCTCATTAAAATATGGAACCAATATTAGATAAGTGATAGTAAGCGTCTTTTATGGAAGATGTTTTAACTTCCACTTAGTATATAAAGGATGGAAAGGAGATAAAAACAAGGGAGGTTAGGGTTCTTTCCAAGAGAAACTAGGGTTTCTCTCCTAGTGCCAAGGGTTGGCGGATCGCGCAAGGAAGAAGATCCTACGCCGGTGTATTAAGTTTAGAAGCATAAAGATGTAAGTAGATCACTCACCTGCAGTAAAAGTAGTTCTCGAATAAGTTTTAAACATGATTCTAAGTCTTTTTCATGTTGTGATCTTAGTAAAGTAAGATCAAGGTCTTGATTTGTCCAAACACAGGGTTTGGGGATTTCGGCACGCAAGGTATTCGATAAAAATTCTGAGTAAGACCAAGGTCTTACTAAGCCCTAGAACGAGCTCTAGGACAAAGTGTAACGTCTCGAAATTTCCATATTGAAGTTCTTAAAGTCCTTAGAAATATTTAAAAAGGTTTTAGAAATATTCTAGATATTTTTAGGAATTTTTAGAATATTTTTATGGAATTTTCCGAGTCCGTTTAGTATTTTATTAAAAGAAATAGAATTTTCGGCAAAAAGTTGCCTGGATGAGTTTTGAACCAGAGACCTCCCATGGGATCAACGACTTAAGTTGGTCGGGTTAACCAGGAGCCCCAGCAGGGGTGTGCTTAGAGCTGTCAAACGGGCCAACCCGTGGCGGGGCGGGTCGGCCCATGGCGGGCCGGCCATTTGGCGGGGCGGGGGCGGGTCGACCCGTCATCTAGACGGGTTGGAAAATCCCCAACCCAACCCAATCCAAGGCGGGTCGTGGCTTAGGCGGGCCAACCCGCGGGCCCATCAAAATAATTTTTAAAAATTAAAAAAAATTAAAAAAATCATATATTTAGATTTCATCAATCAAATATATTAAGAAATATATTTTTTAAATATAAATGGATACAAACAAGTACTCATGTGATAAAAACTATTATTTTTTATTTTAAAATAATAACAAAGAAAAAGATAATAAATTGTCATAAAACTTAACTAGCATGTGATTCTCAACCCGCGGGCCAACCCAAGCCCGTCGCGGGCCGACCCGTGCGGGTCGCGGGCCTAGGCGGGTTGGACCACGGCGGGCTTGGGTTGCTTAAATTCTAACCCAACCCGCTTAAATTGATTGACGGTGTGGGCCAACCCGACGGGCCCAACCCAAATTGACAGCTCTAGGTGTGCTGAAAGGAAATAGAGAGATATTAAGTTAAGTTATAAGTTGAACCGAAATACCCCTTGGTATAAATAGAAGAACTTAAGTGATTCTTTTATTTTATTCGGCAACTCCCTCTCAACCAAGACCCTTCCTCGCCCAAAACCCACGCACGCCGCCCCCTCTCTCCTCTTGGGCGAAAACACACCAAGCCCTAGGGCTCTCTTCCGGTGGCCGGCCAAGGCTCTCCTCCGAGAGATTTTTCGATATTCGGAATCCCCACGACGAGAGGAAAGCGTGAGCGCGAAGAAATCTCCGAGACTCCGAGTTTCTCCGGAACCTCCGACGCCGTTCTTGGTTGTAAGTCCAAGATATCGAAGTAAGTACTGCTCACCTGCAGTAAGAGGCGGTTTTCCGCAAGAATTCTCCCTTAAAAGTTTTAAAAGAGATATTTACTTTTAGTTTAAGATTTTGCATGCGATCTTAGTTCTTTATATGCTTATATATGTTTGATAGAGTATCTTATGTGAGTTTAGGGTCTAAGAAATCTATAAGAAAAGAAAAGAAAGATAAAGAAGAAGAAAAGAGAAGGCAAAGGCCTTACGAAATCCCCAAAAGTCAAGACTTAGGGATTTGGGCACGCAAGGTGTTCGATAAAATGCCAAGGCATTTAAAGATAAGAAAGAAAAGAGAGAAAAGCTATTTTATTTTCTAAGGCCAGTACCCGACGTCCAAGGGCGTCGTTAAAGAAATCCAGGTGTCCAATTCCAAGGTCTTGGCCCTGGTAGACCAAGGTCTGCTCTATTAGGATTGGCGGCTCGCTACCCCAACCTTTTAGGGAACGCGCATAAGATGGTACTTACGTCTTAAGTGGATCCAAGTGAGTTATTATATTCAAGTATATGCTTTAGCAAAGTTTTCTAAAATTTAAGGAAGTTTTCTAAAAGTTAAAGAAAGATTTAAAGTTAAAGAATTGCTAAAGTTTCAAGTTAAGCCAAGAAAAAGTGAGTTAAGACTTATTAATGCTTGAGTATGCATGTTTTGAGTTATATATGTTTTAGTGTTTTTTTTTAAGCATAAAAGTATCTCATGTGATTTCATATTGTTTAAAAAGCATGCTTGCGCATTTCGAGATTTTGTGAGCTAGATAGTACTTGCTAAGCTTACTTGCTAAGCTTTATGCTTATTAGTTGCATTTCCTCTTGCTGCAGGTAAAGATAAGGGTAAGCAATTCTGAAGGAAGGCGACAAGGCGGTGCTGAGTAACGTGTGTGTGGTGGCTGACCTTGGAGAGGTCCTTGGGACGAGACAGTTTAGCTTATTTGAAATGCAATGTTTAAGGATTCCAAATTCCAAGTTATTGTGTTATGGAGTTTATTAAACATTTATGCTTCGGATAATTTTACATGCTCAATTTTGTAGAATGAAGATTCCATGTCATTTCAATTAGTATGCATACTTTTGTGAATGCACTAGATGAGCAAGGGCATGAGTAGTTTAGCATGTTGAGACATTGAATTTTAGACTTATTCTTGAGCTTATTATTCCCTTTTGGACTAAGTCCTAATTGTGTTTAAAATGCTTGTAAATTCGGTAGAAAAGTAAGATTTACATTCTATGAAGTTCTAGAAATGTTATAGAATCTGATAAGTGGAGTTTGGATAGGTAGAAATGCTTAGGAGTTATTTGATACATGTGCCAAGATGTTGTTAGTCTCCTTTTGAATTAAGTTTTATTGCTTTAAATATGCTTAGAAACGTTGCATCCATATTCCATAATGCTTTAGTAATGTTATAGAACCTTGTGTGATGAGTTTAAATGCATGACTATTAAAGTTAGAATATCATTCTTAGATAGATTTAAATACAAAAAAAAAGAAACTTCCACATTTTTAGTCGTGCATTAGAGTCAAGAAGTAGACAAGTAACGGTCCATCTAAGGTAGAGAAGGCGGGTCGCTACACAAAGAAATGAGATAAGAAACAAGACCAAGGTCTTGTTGTGTCCTAAAACAAGTTTTGGGAACATTACCTTTAAGTGTTAAGTGATGCATTTTAAGCACAAGCATGATTACAAATTGAAGTATATTACTTTTATTAAGTGACATGTACCGGGCACAAGACCCACGAGCACAAGGCCCACAAGATCTAGGCAAGCTAGTAGATGCTCTATTAGGATTCGATGGCTAGCTACCCCGGACCTATTAGGGATACACGCATTAGTATTATGCCGGGCCCAAATGAAGATGTTTATTATTTTGAAGTACAAGAAGTATAAAAGCATAAGTTTCAAGTTTTCCAAAGCAAATATTTATTTCAAGCATGTTAAGCAGTTTCATTTCAAGTAAAGTTTTCAAATGCAAGCATTTGTTACAAGTGTGTTCATGAGCATATTTATGTTAAACATAACATTTTCAGTACATATGTTTAAAAACAAGCATCCTTTGACCAAGAACATATTTTATATCGATTGCATGTTTTGTGAAAGTAGGTATCTACTTACTAAGCTATGTGCTTATAGTTTGCATGTTTTACTGTAGATAAAGGTAAAGAAAAGATGTAAGACAAGGAGGCTAAAGGATGGATGATTCATGTCAGTGGCGGCGGAACCGTGGAACGAGATCCTTCGGGATGAGTTTTGTTTAGTGTTTTAAGCTTTAAACAGTAGAACTTTATGAGTTTTCTTGAGTTTATGATGGTAGTAAATCTTGCAAGATTTATGTGTCATGATGGTCATGTTTGTTTCCGTTAAAGATTTTAAGTGTGATATGCATGCTAAATGGAGTATGATCTGGTCAAAATATTGTAGTTCATATTGATGAGATTGAATACCTTGTGGCAGACACAGGGGCTGAAGAAGTTGTATGGTAACCTCCGTCGAGCAGGAACAACTCCCTTGGTATGACATCCGAGACCCTCCCGGGAAAGGGGGCCCGGAACTCGACTCGAGTAGTTGTAACCCCTGAGCTAGCTTCAGGAAGACACACCTCCGAGCTCACCTCAGGGGTAGGACCCCGAGAGCACCTTGGAGAGGTGAATACCCGGGATCCCCGAGTCAAAGAACCTCGGGATCTCCTCGGCGCGGTGGGGCTTAAGGAACGGTCAATCAGAGGTCCGTTTCTCGCGGATTGACGACGTCATCCTCATCCATTATGACGGAGTAATCACTACCTATGATTAGCGCCCATAAAGGCCTTAATCATCGCAACGACCCGGAGGGAAGAATCATGGCGACCATTATCAGGGTGAAATATCAAGCGATAATCACGGGGACGTGGCAAAGATCATGGGTGCTCGTGGATGACCGCCGCAGGTATAAAAGGTAGTCCAACCCCTCCGGTAAAGAGGTTAAGCATTCTCTACAACTCATAAAGTCTTTCTGCCTTATACTTTTCTCCATCGAGACACTGACTTGAGCGTCGGAATGGGCTCCGCCGGACAACCTCCGGCGTGTTCCCCTAACGTTCGTGTTGATCTCGCAGGGTGCGGAATTCCTTCCCCCAACGTCAGTATCCACGTGGGTTGAATCTCGGTAACTGACCATCGACGTCGACTCCTTTCGGAACACATATGATTATGAGTCCTATAATTGTTGTGTAGTTAAAGTAGAATGCATATATATACTTGATCAGTGTTTCTGAAATCTAGAAACTGCAGTTCCAGACATTTTAGTCGACTACTTCAGAGAGCAGTCGACTGCCCTCAAGAAATTGAGGAAACAGAAACATTGGTCGAGTGATTTTCAGGTGCAGTCGACTGGTAACCCCATCAGTCGACTGGTAACCCCATCAGTCGACTGCTCCCCGATCAGATTTCGAACAGAAAGATTGGTCGAGTGAAGTGGCCTAGGAGTCGACTGCCACCAGTCAACTGCTCAAGAAGACAGTCGACTGGTCCTGACCCAACAGTAGAGTTAATGTGACTTCCCTCTAAGATCAAGGGTAGTAAAAGAGGGTCGTTACAGATATCTAGCATGCCCGATTGTCTTTGCCAAACTGAATCCCGACTCGACTGGGCTTCCTATCCGGTCAGATGATATATCCGATTGGATCAAAAGCCAAAGAAGATGTACTTATAAAAGTGGAATTTTTTTTACATATACTATCCTCTTTTATTCTTGCTAATAAACGGCATGCAATTATTTGTCAATCGCGGGGTTTTCTTTTGACTTTTGCGTTTTTTTTGAGAATTTTCAAAACGTTTCTTATTATTGGGTAGCCTTTTTCATAATACCCTCTGAAGTTTTACTAATATCACCATACACTCCAAAAGTACTTTTTTACTATCACAATGTCTCTTTGCGTGATTTAGACTGTACTTTAGAATGGTAAAATAGGAGTTTCTCCCATTATTTATCTATGTTGTGTTGGCTTTGAGACGGATTGGCGGAGACATTGGCTATCAAATCGCCTTTTAACACCGTGATAGATTAATATTTAAATTTGTTTAAAAGAAAAGAAAGAATGGAATGAAGTGTAATAAATTTAGAAACTACATGTGGTAGATTGATATATTTTTTTTTCAGAAAATGTAATGATAGTTTTTAACAGCATTTGGTTAGGTTGTTTTTCGTTTTTATTTTTTGAAAAAAATATAATTTTCTAAAAATTGATGTTGGATTTATACCTCTGTTTATATCTAAAAATTATTTTCTAAAAATAAAAAATATGATTTTTAAAAAATAAAAAGAAAAATATTCAAACCTAGTGCAAAAGTTTTCAATGAAAGTGGGAAGACGGAGCGTCAAAATTCTCATGTATTTATCAAATTTCAGCTTTTGAAAATTAACATTTTACAAACCAAGCGGGGGAGGAATCGTTGAAAGCTTAATGCTCCGTTTATTGGAGAGTGAAAGTAAAATAAGGAAAGTTTCCGTAGTAGAAATCTTTCATTGTTTACTTCATTAAAATAAAGAGGAAAAAATATAATCATCCGGATAGTTTTGGAGCCAAAATCGATCATCTTAAAATCGGACGGAAAACAACGATGGATTAAAAAAATGACGCATTACCTTTTCATTACAAATTACATCATAAAAAAAAAAATAACGCATGTACCTTGTTAACTATAAATATCCATATACAAAAATGACGCATGTACCCTGCATTAATAAAAACCGCATGTATCAACATTCTTCAATCATGGTAAACCAGCATGCAAAGGAAAGAATTTCTTTTCCTTTCCATTCTCTTCCCATGCCCCTAAGTTTGTTTAATCCATCCATCATCCGCCCTTTGAGGTAAACATAGCAAAGGGCACCTTTTTCCTCGAGGGAGGAGTTGATGACGCCATGTTTGTGTAGCCTCTTCTCCCTATCCATCGTCGCCCTCTCCAGCATGCATCTCCTCGTCGTCGTCGACCTCCAAGATGTTGAGTTGTAAAATTATAAATATAATTTCACATCAAAAACATCAGAAAAATCATAAATTTATAAAAAAAAAAAATTCATTGATATAAGATCTTTTGGGAGAGCCCAAAATAAAATTATGAAAACTTATGTTCAAAGTGGACAATATTATACTATTATGAAATATTTAAATTTTTTCGGTCCTAACAATTGGTATCAGAGTCAGGTCGCTATTCACTGGACTAATCGTCGGAAGAAGCACGAGCTTAAATCATGATCTAGATCTAACCATATGAGTTAGACCTTCAATAAAGAAAGTGCGGGTTCTCGTGTCTTGATATAGAGAATCAGACACCAGGCATAGAAGTCCTAGTAGTGATTAGGCGGTGAAGTCCTAATAGGTCGGGTAAACCGAGGGAAAAAGTTTTGGTTGAGATCGACATCAAACAAAAGAGTATCCGCTTGAGGAGGACTTGTGGTCCTTTATGTTTGGGGGGATTGTTGGGTTGTAAGGTTACAAACATAGTCTCACATCGAAAACACATGGGAAAGATCATAACTTATTAAAAAAAATATCTATATTGGTATGAGGCTTTTTGAAAAAGCTCAATAGTAAAATCATGAAAGTTTAGACTAAAATAAATAATATCATATCATTATGAAGAGATATTTAAAAGTTTTTCGATCTTAACATAAGATAGTGGCGGAAGTAGACCTAGCGGCTAGCGAGCGAGAATTTGAGCGTGGTAAGACAGCCATAGAGGTACAGTTCCCGCCTTCCCACTGTCACGACGCACTGGGCGACGCCGTCGTGGTTGTGGCTGAGCTGACGGCGGCAAGTGCCAGAGCATTCTTATAATTTTAGTTTTTGTTATTTTTTTTACTAAGAGGGAAAAAAATATTTTAAAAAATAAGTATATTTTCAATATTTTTAAATGATGGTGAATTGCCGTAGAATTTATTTATAATTACATTTTGTTTATTTATTTCCAACTAAATCAGGTAAATGGAAAAAAGAAATGGGATTTAAACGTTGAATAAGTACAAATATGTACATAAATTTATTGATTTCCTTTCAATTCAAACTAAATAAACCAAATGGAATACCATAAATACAATAAATTATTTTCTTTAAAATAATTCCATTTCTCTCTCATTTTCTAATCTCCAAGTAAATTATTTAATATTATTTTAAATTCTCAGAATATTTTAGTTTTTTTTTTTTGCGTATATCCAAAGTTGTTATTTGACCATGTCCATTACGTTTTGTTGTTTACTGACGCCGTCTCATTCTAAATAGGGCTAAAAAAATCAAAAACAAAAAAGGCGAAAAAAGGTTAAAGTATTTTTTACAATTTTCCTTCGCAGTGTTCTCGTTCTTTCTCCCTCTCCGGAGAGGACCTGCCCACCGAACGAGATCGCACGGAAACGAACGCGCGGCGATCGCGGCGATCGCTACTCCGATCTCGCCTTTCCAAGTTTCGGCTCTCGATCCTTGGGGTTGCCCGTCCGATTGTTTATCCGGCGAACTGATCGCCGCCGCACTCGGAAGTCGCCCTCCGTGGGCGGGGGATACTAGGGTTTCGGCAGCGGAGGTGGTGTCCGACTGCCGAAATCGGAGGGAGAGAAGGGTATGTTTTGGTCTTACGATCCTGATTTCTGGATTTTGGCGCGAGGTGCGAAGGTGTGCGAGGGAGGGGAAGGGGAGCGGAGGGGGAGGAGCAGTGCGATTGGATGCTGGCTGCGGGGTGGAGGAGGGAGGATGGGAGGAAGGGGTTAGGTTTCGGAGGTGGAGGGGGCATGGAGGAGGACATCGAGGTCGAGGAAGGCGAGGCGTGGTCTGGCGAGGAGGCCGACTGCTTCATCGATCCGGATGCTCTCTCCTACATTGTATGACCCCCCAGTTGGTTTCTATCTTTGCTGTTTGAATTCTCGTCCTTAAGGATTAATCCTGGAGATTTTGACATGGGGATATTTATATCATGACGAAACTTTACTGAAATCAGTAAATCTATACAAACACTTTTCTGGTTTTGTTTTTGCAATGCCATTGTTTAAGGTTAACGGAATTTGTGAATTTTGGACATTGATGAATGATGATCTTTCTAAAGCCGGATCCTTTAGGTTTGAGAATAGAAAAAGAACATCACTTAAGAGGGAAACCACAGAGATTCCTTCCAATACTTTGAACTATCCTTCCTTAAAGAGGAGTGCCATGTCCTCAGAACTAAGCTCTTGCTTCCAATACCATGCCATCAGAGCAGTTTGTTGTAGGATGATTCCTGCTAAATCTCCAGTATCTAAGGTTTCTTTTGTTCCATGTAAATTGACTTGTTTATGTAAAATGGTTTCCAAGGAAAGTTTTGCTAGGAAAATTGAGTATTTTACCCTTTATGGCTGTGATACAATGAAGATATTTTTCTTTCTTTTCTCCTTCCATGAGGTCGGAGTTGGAGTTCCCTTCTTGCATGCCTACTTGCGCACCTGTAGATCACTGAGAGGCGGGATTAGGCATGAGATTGGTGTTGCCAAATGGGTTTCTATTGGAGGAGATGATGGTTGGGTGGCTTTGGTAGGAAGAGGGAGAGGGTTATTTGGTGGAGACGTGATGGAGAGGGCAGTCGATTGGCTGTTTGGCGGAGATGGGATCGGCGAGTATAGATTGGCTGGATGGGATGTGCAGGCTTGGATACAAGGCTAGTCAGCCAGCTGTTCATTGTATAAGGTCTCCAGCGGGAATGACACCCTCTGGGTGGGTCTTGGTGGTGAGGAAGGGGAGATTTGGTTCAATGGAACGATGCTGATAGGGTCACATAGGGAAGAAGCAGATTGGTGTTTTTTTTTTTGAGTGGTTCAACAATTGGGTCTTAGAGAAGGTTGATAGTGGAGAAGGGAATAGAGCTGTCTGAGAAAGTGTGTTCGGCTTGATATTCAATGGTGATGAAGTCGGCTTGGGTGGCGGCGGCGGCGAGGGTGTGCTCAAAGTAGGGACATCAGCTGGTTGTTCAATGGAGACTGGAGGGTCAGTGTAGAGAGGTTGGGGTGTTATGGTTTTTGTTCACTTGGGATAGGAATGGGTTAGTGAGAAAACTTCCACTCATTTTGAAAAAAGTTGTTTTATCAAAAGAGAAAGAGATTATTTTTCATTAACTAACATGATATCTTCCATTGATTTAGATTTTACATTTCTGAAAGTTGAAAAATGGGGGTAAATTTTTCCAAGAAAAAAATTATACAAAACAAAGGACCATGAATGAATAGCTATTTACACTTGCCTTGGTCTAGGGAAACTATCCTTCCTATGTGGTTTGGCTGATGCTTAATCAAATGAATGCAATGTAATTTCCTTACAGCTTCTAAAGTTCTTATCTAGATGGAATTCATGCTTTCTAAAAACTTTGTTGATTGCAACCATTTTCATCATAAGTTTTTTCCCAAATATTTGGTGATTGTAACCTGTTCAATTATGATTTTTTATTTTTATTTTTTTATTTTATTTTTATATTTTCAGGATGAGAAATTACAGAATGTCTTGGGACATTTTCAGAAAGAGTTTGAAGCTGGTGTCTCTGCAGAGAACTTGGGTAGGGCAGATAGTCTCCAAGAGTTTGTTAAACATCCAATTTGTACTGGTCTCTTGATTCCTGAGAATTCAACTAATTTGTAGGCGCAAAATTTGGAGGATATGGTTCATTCCTACCTACCTACCAACGTTCTCCTGCAATTTCATGTCACCCTAGAAATCCACATAAAGTGGAAATTCAAACTGTCACCAAATCTTCCTGCAACATGCCAGTTAAGGTACACTTTTTTCTTTAAAATGATGTAAGCGATATTTTGTCGTTAGAATGGAAAGTTTACTACATATAATACCTGATTTTTTGCAAAAGAATTATGACTTTTTGACATCATACTTTTCCTCACTAATTATGCCAAAGTGCATATGTTTTTCTGATTCAAACAAAAGGAATCATTCACAGGATCCGTGCCACTTGCTAGATGATGTTTGGTAGTAAATAAGATTCTGAGTTCGTCAGCTTATACATACAGGTTACAAACCCAAATACTTCAGTGACATTGAGTTCATCTCTTCCTAAAAGTAATGCTGCAGCAGTATCATTAGAAGAAAATTCATGCAAACAGGATATCTGTTTGAGCAATCCAAGCATTCAGGACCCTAATTTACTGCAAACTTCGTTTAGCAAGACAACTAATGGCTCTGACCACAAATCACTGAAGCTTCGCATTAAAGTGGGACCTGACAATAATTTGGCTAGAAATAATGCTGCTCTTTATAGCGGTCTAGGTTTCTATATTTCTCCATCTTCATCATCTGAGGACAGTCCTGACGGGAATAATGGAATTTGTCCTGAATTACAAGATGGCTCGGATGTATCTCCTATGACTATTCTGCAGGTAATTCTGATATTTATCTATGGTAATCTTGTGTTTTATGTTTTCTGATTCTTAGTTAAACCATTTAAGCAGGTTATGACATGTTCTCCAGTGCCTGATATCCATTTACTTTCGCCTCTGCAAGATTGTTATTGCCAATTAATTGAAAAGGATCTCTCTGTAAGAAAACAATCCAAAATAGGAAAATCCTCCAAGGGAAGGTCTGAGATTACTGCAGATTATACTGGCTTCACTATACATTCGAGAGAACTAAATGGTCAGCCTGAGAAGCCAACTAAATTGAGCCAACCAAATGGGAGAACAGGTGAAACAAAGTATTTAGAAGGCAAAGGTATTATAGATAGGGTCACTTGTGTTGAACCTCAAGCAGAACAAGGGCTTGCTTATAATTCTTTTAATAGGGTTTCCTCCATTTCAGAAAAAACTAGAGAAGCACATGGGCAGATAAATGAGAACATGATAAAAACAGAAATTAATCCGCTGGATCAGTTTGTGAAACCCAAAATGGCCTCGTCAACAGACAAGCCAATTGCTGATTCAGCTAAGGATAACATTGAGCTAGTTGATTGCACAATAAATCACGGGGCTGGCTATTCATCAAACAAACCCAATCAGTCGAAAGGTAAATTGAGTGAAAAAACAAGCATCACAGCAAGGGCATTGGAGAACCAAAATGCAAATAGTCAAAAGGATAGGGAATTTGATACGCAGAGAGAAAGGAGGAACAAGATCGATAAGGATTCAGATTTTCCAAATACTGACTCAACTGGAGAGAAGAGGAATGAGCATTCAGTTGAAGCTACTGACAACATTAAGCTCACTTCTTCTCCATATAGAGAGAGAATATTCCAATGGAAGGAACAAATATCTGACAAGAAAAAGAAAGTGATCAGTCAAACCAATTCAATAGAATTTATGAAGGACAACCTTAGTGGAAGCTCATCTGCAACACTAAAAGAAAAGAAGAAAAACACTTATGCAAAAGCCAACCATGTCGAGAATAAGTCCAAAGGTCTAAAATCACATAAAGATTTAAATAGATCCAGCAACAAGGAATTTCATGCAAACAGAAATTGTGATGTCAAGGATGAAGAGAATGGAGTTCCTTCATCAAATCATTTAAAGATTAAGAATAAGGCTATGAAGCGTAAGCATGAAGATTCCATTGTGCTTAGTCAGCCTCTCAAGGAAAGGTCTGGCGGTAAAAATATTGAGAATGATGCATTTTCAGGCTTATCTGTTAGCGAGCCAGTACCTGTACCTTTGACATGCAATGCCCCTGCTATAGATGCAACTATTGCCCCTCAAGTCCCTGTTGTTATTGAAGAAAACTGGGTATGTTGTGACATCTGCCAAAAATGGCGTCTCTTACCATACGGGACAAATCCAGGTGTTTTACCCCGCAAATGGCATTGCAGTTTACTGAATTGGTTGTAAGTCTCTTTTCATCAACAACATGG
Organism: Boesenbergia rotunda; assembly: GCA_024364735.1. Classification (NCBI taxonomy): domain Eukaryota; kingdom Viridiplantae; phylum Streptophyta; class Magnoliopsida; order Zingiberales; family Zingiberaceae; genus Boesenbergia; species Boesenbergia rotunda. The sequence continues at coordinate 31,110 of JAGFNQ010005001.1, forward strand.
ATTGATTCTTTTCTTAGGCTTATGATACATTTCCATATTATTTAATACTTTGTAAATGCATATTTGTTTAGGCCGGGGATGAATAGTTGTCATGTTAGTGAGGATGACACAACTAATGCCCTACATGCACTGTATGCTGCCCCTTCAGAAAATATTTCTAGCTTAGATGGTCTGAAACATTCTGCCGCTAGCACACCATTGGCTAGAGGAGATCATCTTGGTGTGCCTGCTATTGTGAAGAAGAAAAGTGCTCAGAAAGATGCTTCAAATATACTGAATCAATCAATCTCTATTGAGTTTCCTAATGTTGTAAAGAAGGACAATGAGTTCTCTGTTAAATGTAAAAGTGTAAATGATACAAACCAGTGTCTTACTGCTGAGGCAAACTTGTTGAATAAAGGTGGGCTTGGTACTTTAGGCAACTCAACTGGTTTCGGAACACAGAAGCATAAGTCAAAGAAAAAAGACAAGGAAGGCAATCCTGAATGCCATTCACGTGGAGGTATGTTTTTTGCTTGTTGATCTTTTCTAGGTTTTGTAATTATATTATATTTTTTTCTTGTCCATCAGTTTTAGGAGATGTAATCAGACATTATTACCTGTGTATGCTTTATCTTTCAGGTGAACTCAGCAGGAAAAATGAGAAACAACCAAAAACAAAAGTTAAGAGAATGACTGATCAAGATGATCTTAGAGCATCGAAGAAGCATAAGAATGAAATCTTGCAGAACTCAGAATGCAATATAAAGGATTATTTTGAGACCAATGAACATTTCGGTGCTTCAGATATAAAGTCCCTTTCAGCAAAGGAGAAAGTTGACTGGCAAGATAGTCAGCAGAAGGTGCTTGTGACTAGCCAACATGAGGGTGACAGGGTTAATGCCAAAGCAACTTTTGGTCAACCAGACTATTCTTCAGATAAAAATGCTGATTTGTCTGTCTCCAAAGGAAAAAGATGCAAGATAACTAAGGATAATAATACGATGGAGAAAAAACTAACAACTAAAATGGTTTTGGCTACATGTGGAGCACCCAATGAACTGAGCGAGGCTAATGAGGCTATCAATTTAATCGAGAAAAAACACCACAATCTGGAATTTGGCTTCTCAAAAAGGGATTTCAAAAGGAGGGATGCCAGCTCTGTGCAACCTGTAGTAGCAGCTAATTCAAGTTCTTCAAAGGTTTCTGGTTCCCGCAGAAGTAGATCCAATCTTCCAGAAGCAAAGGGTTCTCCTGTGGAATCAGTTTCTTCATCACCTCTGAGGGTATCAAGTAGGGAAAATCAATCATGCAAAAGGATTTCAGATAAAAAGTATGATATGATTAATTCTGATTATTCTTCTTTGGGAAGCCCCAGGAGATGTTCAGATATTGAAGTTAATGGGGGAAACAAACCTGCAAAGTCTAGGGAGGAGATGGGCGTTTATATTAATAAACAATCATTGGACAATCATAGGGCAATAAATACTGGTATTCTGGATTCTTCAATGGAGACAGTTGATCACTTGGGGAAGGTGAGAACCCAATCAACTGCTAGCCGATCTGATGAAAAAATGCTTGTGAAACTGGGTGCTCATGATAAACTTTTGCCTATAGAGCATGGAGACAATATATACAAGGATGATTCTCAGGATATGATGAAAGTCGATAAGCACTGCCAAGTGATTGACTCCACTCAGCTGAAATCTAGTAAGAACTCTTCAGGGTTTAAAGAAAAACATAGAGGGTCAAAATCTAATTCATGTAAGAATAGGGTTAAGGTTTCAGGCTTTCATGCTGACTTAAAAAATTTGAAGCCTCCATGCAATACCAAAAGCTACAGACACGAGCTTAATGCTGGTTCCTGTAAGGATGAAAATGATGATCTTCATGAAAAGTCTGCAAAGGATTGCTTGCTGAAAAAAGAACATAGTTCAAGATGGACGACTGCTTTGCAAGATAACATGGACGTGAATGGTTCTTCTATGCCTCCCAATCAACAAAGAAATTTAGATTCTAAAATTCATGAAAAATCAATGAATCAACATGGATCATCTAAGATACATAATCCAGCGCTATTGGCTGGACAAGTTAATTCAAAGTTCAAGCTATCCTCGGGGAATAAGCAAGAAACTCAAGGTTTGGATTTGTCACCTCTCAAGGCACATATATCAAATGTAGAGATAGATGATACAGTAAAATATGATGCATCAAAAGTGGTGAAACAACATAAGCATCCAAATAATTATAGTGGATTGTGCCATAATAATACGAGACATGACACTCCTAATGGCCCTGATGCATCCAGTCCTATTAGAAAGGAAAACTATTCAGTTCTTTTTAAAGAAGCAAGGGATCTCAAACACACAGCCAATCGCTTGAAGGTAAATAAAATACTCTCATATATCACTCTGCCTTTATATTTCAATATGATTGTAAATAAATTTCTTCTTTGAAATGGCTTTGCAGAATGAAGGACTAGAGCTTGAAAGCACTAGCCTATACTTCGAGGCTGCCTTGAAATTTCTCTATATTGCTGCTCGAATGGAATTTGTCAATTTTGATTGTGTTAAGCTAGCAGCACAGATGTACTTTGACACTGCAAAACTTTGCGAGTAAGTCGAGTTGCTTGATCACCTTAACTGTAGCTTAGCTCACATTTTAGCTTGGTATCCACAAGGGCATTCTTACTTATATCACCAGTTATTATATTGCACCTGAATGTTAAGGACCATTTTGACTCTGACCGTCTGACATATTGCAAACTTTTTAAGGCCTTGTTTTAGTAGGTTATTAAGCATTTACATGATTAAAAAAAATATTAAACTGTTAGCTAATCCTAGCAAAGGTAAGACAATTAATACCTAGTTTGTTATGATTCACAACAACTTCTTGCATCGTATTGTATTAGTTATAGACTAGGCAGGACAATAACTTATGTTGCCTAGAATTGAAAAAAAGTTAATGAAACCTGAAAAAAAAGACTACTAGTGAACGATTTTGGTTGGTGCTAGTCCTTGTCCAGATTTGTCTTATTGTAAGTGCACATGCTCTGGTGTCTGAAATGTAAGTATGTTTAAATAAAGCAAGCTCAGTCTGATAAGTTTTGGAGGACCTTTACTATATAATCTTAAATTCCATAACTAGGGTCCTATTGTTTGCTTCCGTGCCAGTACTAATAAGACTATGCAGCATATGTCTGTTCACCCTTGATTCTGTTATGTCTATATGACCAAGCCCAACCTATGATCTGCTTTCTGTGATTTGATCTGGTTGCATTTGTTCTGGCAGTGAACTGGGTGCAAATTGTGTTTCACTTCTGTTGTTTCTAACTTTCTAGTCCAGTTATGTGTAATTGAATCAGGTAAGTTATTTATGTGATTTGTTTTTATTTGCATGTGAATCTCGTCTATTTATGAAGTAGGGAATCGTTGTAATTGATGGTGTGGGGTGGTGACCTAGTGGGAAGCAAATGACTGCATTATCAGGGAAACCCTGTTCTAGATAATAGAGTGTGTCTTGGTTGGACCTATGTAAGAATTATTTGTACATGAGAAAAATGATAGCCTGGGGTGTGTATGAGATCCAATTCAATTTCATGTCATCACTGCTAAAAACAGGAACATAATGGTTATTATAAAATAGGAATACTCAAGTATTATCTTGAAATATAAACTCTTCCATGAATTAATGCAATATGACATCACAATCAGGATGGAAAAGCTATCTCAGGTGATTTTGAGAGAGATAAATGGCCAGTCTTAATTTTGATCATGTTAATATGGTATCAAGTAATTAGACTGCACATATTCAGTACAATGGAGTTGATATGCATTTGGGAGGGTAAATAGAGGATCTATTTAGATTTTAGGCAACATTTTGTGTATGTCATGAAGTGTGGAAATTTATATCAAATAATGAAGAGATAAATAAATGCTGTAATGAGAACGATGATACAATAATGCTGGCCTATTTTAATATCTAGGTGATAGTGAATATAAATATATAAAGCTAAAAATCATAATATCACGCTATTTTGACAGATTTGTTGCCCGTGAATATGAGAAAATCAAGGACATGGCTGCAGCTGCTCTAGCATACAAATGCATCGAAGTAGCCTATCTGAAGGCTGCATACTGTAAAAATCCTAATGTGAGCAGAGATCGACATGAGTTGCAAACTGCTTTGCAGCTTCTTCCTCCAGGTCTGTGGAACTTGTTGCACTTAAAGTAGTTTGGTGTCGGAGGTTTATAAATCTTTCTTGCAAACAATTAGGCTAATGTATGCTATGCTTGACATTTTTTGCTTCTGGGATTATATTGAGAACACGTGCTTATTTGTTCAAGGTTCACTATAGTTATGCGAGTTAGGTTATGTTATTAGCTATATATAGGTTTTAAAATTCCTTGAAAAAAAGAATAATGCAACAGACAAGTTGCTAGCCTAATCTTTACGTGCACCACAATATTTTCTTATAGCAATTAGTTTTTAATTTTTAAGATGGAAATGAGAGTTTTAAGTATTTAGGATCATTTTTGCAAAATCATGGAGGGATTGAGAGAGATGTCTTACATAGAGTACAAGTAGATGATTGAAATAGAGATTAGCGTCAGGTGTTTTGTGTGATCTTAAAGTACCTTTAAAACTTAAAGGGAAGTTTTACAAAATGGCAATTAGACATGTTATGTTATATGATGCTGAATGTTGGGCTATGAAAGTAGAAAATGAAAGTTGCAGAGGTAAGAATGTTAAGGTTAAGATGGATGTGTGGATATACGAGCATGACAGAACAAAGAATGAGAGCATTAGAGAAAAAGTCGAAGTTATATCTATTGAGGAAAAACTTCAAGAGACATGCTTATGTACTTAGACGGCCAATAAATGTCACAGTTAGACAATGTAAAACTATGACAAATACGCACATCAAACAAAGGAGAAGAAAGACAAAAAAGATTTGGTTAGCAAAATAAAACATGATAAAATTTATTTAAATATAGATGATGATATAATAGGGGATTGAAGATCCATATAGCCAACCCCACCTAGTGGGATAAGACTTGGTTGGTGTTGGTGTTGGCATTGTTGTATTTTTTTAACTCTATAGGTTATAATCTAGATTTATGTTGTGACAAATGTTGCAAATGGAACCAACAATAATGGACAAGTATTCTTCCAAAAAATATCTATTTAGTATCAACTGAAGGAACCTAGTTGAAACTATAGTGTGTCAATGAAGCATTTGGCTGAGATACAGTGAGGTGACAAACACATACAAGTTCAATAGAGAGCTTTAAATACAATAGTTATGAGATGATTTGATTATGTAAATAAAGTGAGTAGAGTTAGATTGGGAAGATTCATTTTAAATGCATGAAACAGAGACAGGATCAATGGCATAATCAAATGTTGCTCTCACTTTAAATATCATCACAGTTGACTCCAAATACTTAGAATTTTTATAGCTCACTGTATTCAGTGAATGATCATAGCTTTGTTGTTACCTTTGCATACTTGCTTCTTGTCCATTAATAATACTAGTATTCTTGTAGTCAGATTCTGTAGATTTTACTTTGCTGCTTAACATTTTGTTATATTTTTGCCCTTGAATATGATTCTCAGTATGTCGACTTGTTTAAATAATCATTTACCAACTCCTTGATTGTTTTCTTCATATTAAGGATTCGGGCCATGAATTTTTTATAATTTTATGCTTTCCAAAAGTTCTCGTAATTCTCTTTATTTAATCATGATGCGATGTACTTTGAAAACTAAAAGTATAATTTGTTGGTTGATTGTGATTGTCTTCGCATTAGGATATTCTTTCTCTTCAAATTTATTCTCTAATTTTCATTTTTCATGGAATTGCAGATTATTCTCATGCTAATTAACATTTGATGCACTGATCTTGATTCCTCCCTTTGTGTTTTAGGTGAATCACCGTCATCTTCGGCGTCTGATGTCGATAATTTAAACAATCAAGCATTATTAGGTAAGGATGCTTTAGCTAAGGGCGTTAGTTCTCCTCAAGCTTCTGGCAACCATGTTTTAGCTGCCCACCACCATCAAGTTATGCAGTTACTTAATTATGTAAGTTAGTCAATTATTATTTTTAAGTTCGTACTATGATTTGAATATATGCACCGTACTTATCAATATGCTTTTGAGAAAAAAAATACATAACATAAAGATGACTGGATCATTGTTCCTTCAATGGGAAGCATGTTTTTGTAAAAAATAACTCTGACATCTCTTTGATGATAGTTCATTTTTTATTATTCTTTCTTTATTTTTGTTTTAATATCAGCCCAAATGTGCTTGATGGCAGACAAATGACCTAAACTGTGCATTTGAAGCCACTAGGAAATCACAAATTTCCATTGCAGCTGCTAGTGCTAACTTGGACAAGGATAGGCTGGATGGCTTATCTTCAGTGAGAAAGGCTCTTGATTTCAACTTTCATGATGTAGAAGGGTTGCTAAGACTTATAAGACTCTCCATGGAGTCTATCGGCCGTTAAATGTTTTAGACTAACAGAGAGTACTTCTGTGAATAGGACTTGTAGACTTCATTCTCTTTTTTGGTTGACATGCAGTGGTCAGAACTTTCCCTACTGCTTCAAATAATGTGTCCCTGAAGAGACTGGCAATTTTTTGGGCTCAGTCAATGGAAAATCCGTACGGAGAAACTGGCTCACAATTTTTCTTTAACATAGTGAGCTTTGCATTTTTTGATGTTTTAGATACCGGCAATGGTTAGGCAACCAGCCAAAAAGTACAAGAGGAAAAATGGATTGTGTTTTGCAGGCTCATACGTAATTGCTCTATGGCAAGGTTCCATGACCAGATGTATTGACATTAGGGTTTCTTTTCAAGACGAAATGGATTGTGCTTTGCAGCCTCACACATATTTTTGCTGGCAAGGTTCCATGATCAGATATATTGACATATTAGGGTTTTGTTATAAAACATCAGCGAACATTACTGGAACCATTACAGTGTACATGAAATAGCATAACAAAGACAACCAGCATTGCAGACACGGTATGTCTTCACTTGTATTTGTAACTTCTAACACTTCGAGTTGTTTTGCCACTATAAACTTCTTTTATGCAAAATATTTGACATTCTTGTTTGCAACATAGGTTTTCCATTGTCATCAAGACAGGTCGACATTTTTTTTTATCTGAAGTCGTTTCTGTCTGTCCAGTTTGTAGGTTTTCTGATGAGAAATTTCTGCCGACGATTCTGCAAGAGGTAAAATCATCAAAAGCTCTGATTTTAGTTTTGATTTCTTTTCAATGATACGTGAATTATCTTTTCGCAGGGTGTTTGTATTTTGATCCGAAACATTGTTACTTATGTTAACTGAGCTGGGAGCAAGAGTGAAGCAGCAAAGAGTGTCGTGGAATATTTCTATCGATAACAAAATATTTACAGTTATATAGTAAGTGAATTATTGCTAAGCTATTCTAGCTCTAAAACTTGTGCATGGTAAGCATAGTGAAAATCACAACAATAGACTGCCTCAACAATTCCTTTTTGATCCCAATCAGTTCAAAATTGTTTTCTTCCCCGCCAAATATGTTATTAAGGATAAATTAATATATACATTTGCAATTTATTTATATAGACCTACCCAATTTATTGTTGATATTCCATGTACATCTCATTTCTATTTTTTTAATAAATATCTTAGTTCATCATGTTGCATTTAGTTTGATAAAAATAGAGTACAATCATCAATAGTTGCTTGGTTCCCACAGGATATTCAATTAGTTAGAGGATGACAGATTTGTTACAATGGAACAATCAATTCTCAACGGCACATTTTCTCAAGAAAAAATTCTTCTCATCTCTTTAATCATTTGATGGTCAATTATAAATTGATACTGTCATTGGGGACGAACATAATCGCATTTTACTATAATTAATCTAATCCTAATTTAGTTAGATCTGATACATTTTTAATTAAAATTTAGAAAAATTGGGAAGTTCATACAATAACATTGTTATTACTCCTGGACTGTGTATTTTTGGTCGGCTCCTTTGAAATATGCATAAAAGACACCTGCAAAAGCCATTCTTTGAATTTATAGGCCAACTCACGCCCAGCATCATCTGTAGTGTCGTGCAGTCGAAACCCTAAATCCCACCAAGAATTGCAATTCGGATCAATCGACTCGAGTTTTTGACAAGATAGGCCAGGGCGAACTGAAATCTTAGAAATCCCTTTCACTACTGGGGCTGGGTGAACACAACCTAAAGTAAAACCATTGGATAATTATTTGAACCACAACGAGTAATTATAAGTTAGTGTTAAATTATAAATAAATTAAACAACATAAAAAATAAATAAATCACAGTAAATTAGGCATTTATAGTGAGGTCCACTTGTTCTTCTTTGGCTAGCTAGGTCTCTAATTTCAGAATCCATATAGCCAACTTTGTTTCTTGATTCCAGGCTCTTGATATTCTGGATATCCAGTGCAAGAAACAATACAGAAGCATACAATGTTATTGTTGCATGAATGAGATGTGAATACTGAACGATACGCGAAACAATACGTGGAATATTCCCCCATTCGTGTTCAAGCGCTCTGAAGAAACAAACGTTCACAGTGTACTGCAGGTGTATCTCCGAACCACTGCTCGGCTTTTTGGATCTTCTATGTTTGTCCACTCGTTTCTGAAGCAAGTCTTGATCGGCCGCTCGATGTGGTAGGTTTTGGCTTCCCTTTCTATCCGCGAACAATATGCGTCGAATGTGCCTACGGTCACATGAAGTCTGAAATCTAAACTGACTAAGAAGTTAAGCTCTAGTCTATTCATTTCCAGTGTGCTGATCCCTCCAACTCTTGCATAATATGCGTTGCTGCAGAAACTGCAGCCAAATGAACATGAACGTCTCACATAATATGCATGAAATTCTCAAGTCATTACAGATAGCGTAAACAGAGCAAAAAAAAAAAAGGGGGGGGGGGGGGGGGGGGTGGAATTAAGGAATCAACGACGAACCACAAAGAACTCTTTCAAAGCAAATGTTCTGCCGATAGACAAGTAATAAGAAACAGTTGTACATATCTCATTTTGCGACCCACTTGATGACTACAACATGAAAAATAAATCTCCAAGCAGAAGTTATTAAGCTAATCGCAACCAATTGATATAGTCGAACACTTAGGATTCTTGTCTAAACCATAAAGCAGACTGCAATACTGATACTACAACAAAGACAAATTTTCTACTACATTTTTCAATTAAACTATCAGCTAGCAAGGTTTAGGGTTTAGGGTTTAACATATGAACCTTCCTAGATACAAGGGTTTTACGTTCAATCATGGACGAAATAGAGTTAATAGTTAGACGTGAAATGACAAGAGTTTTGGAAATTCTTAGTGGCATTTTGAAAAGGAAATAAACTTTGGGAGTAAAGTGAAAACCACGCTGCTTATGCCTATGGAAAAATGATATGCATGGCAGGTTCTTGTGAATTTCTCTTCTCTTGCTTCCCTAAGGTTTTCGCATCCACCACCAATCACGATGTGACACATTAACATGGCTTAAGACCGAAATACATCAGAATGGAATATATGAGGTTAGTTCACTTCCTTAAGGTGGCCAATTTATACCACATTGTAAGAGGCAAATTGCTCTACAATCTTCATAGAACTGCTCTTATTCCTTTAAAATAAATGATTAACATGATCTTGCTAATATAACATGCCAATGTGAAACATAATACTAGAGATTTATCATTTTATTTGATATTTTAACCATTAGTAACTAATTAATGTACAAATTGCCAAAGGAGTTGTGTTCATTATTAACCAAAAACAGAAAAGAATAAGAACTTACGCGTCATCCATGAACTTGGCAGCGACGACAACACTTGTGATGATCAACCGATGGACATTAAGGGAGGTCAAACAAATGTTTGGTTGTTGAAGGAATCTCTCAATGTATATGTATCCAAGAAGAAAGCAAGATGGGCTGCAATTTGCATACTTGAAGATGCGCTCAATGTACCTCTGTATGCTAAGTGTTGGTGCTCTCGTACCACTGAAGACACTTGTAGTTTCCTTTATTTCAAATGAATCAAGTTTATTGTCCATCTTCTCGACAGTTGACTCAAGAATTGAGGATATAAGGGGCAATATCCTTGGGAACCTGAGAACCTTCTTGCATGATGTGCTCAGACCCAATGATAGGTAGGCCTCAGGATTTGTAGCTTCGGTGTTAGTTATCATCAATCTCATATTATGTCTTCCTTAACACTCAAATCACTGCACATTTAGGAGAATATAATTTTAGCCCTACAAAAACATCTCAGAAAAGATGCTGAAAACAATGTCAATATGCTTCGTTTTTTGCATCAATTAGGGAGATTTCCACACTTGAAGAAAACCCAACATTAGCCTAGAAAATATTTACCAATAGAAGTGAACAAGAGAATTCACAAGTCAAATTTAATTCTTCTTCCCCTCTTAATCATGTAGTTTGGTCAAACAAAGAAAAACATTCAGTAAAATTGAAGAAAACTATTCCTTGAAGAATAACTAGGAGATCAAATCAATTATAAAAAGACAAGATCTAGGAAGAAGATGGATGCACAAGCTATGTATGTGAACTTTATTGCTCCCTCCACAATCATGTAATTTTCTCAAACAGTCAATAATAACTAGCAAAATGTCTTTTTTGGGGGGAAAAAACAATAACTAGCAAAACTAAGGAAAACATCCTGACATTCAAATAAAAATTTGAAGCACTAGGAGATCAAACCATGTATGAAAATTGAAAAGAGAAGAACCTCCTGTGATATTCAGTTATTCAAAATTGCATTTTATGTTTATTGTAAAAATTCTAATTATACTGCAACAGTAAACAACATTAACTATTTATTAGGGTCAATCACTTTGGTTGTTCCTTCATTTAGGCTCAATACAGTTTTCTTAGGCCCCAGTTGGCCTTTCTTATAACACCTGACGTCGTAAACATCTTTTGACCATATTCTGATGGAATGTTATGTGCATTACCCACGTCCATGAGTCTGCCGAGCTATTGTTAGCTTTGGGAGTAGACCTTCACTTGCTCACTTTTAGAAGGCTTCTTGAAGAAGTGAAGATCCCTGTGACCAATAATAAGACTCACTCTTTACCAATGTGGCGCTAAAACCATCTTGAACATCTTAAACATTTTCTTTGATCTTATCAAGCACAATTATAGCTAATTATTGCGAAGGGTAACTTTTTCTTTTTGTTTCTTCTTTTCTACATTTATATTCTATGCAACCTAATTTCACCTCGCCTAAACTAAATTTTCATATTATTCTCTTTCAAATCGGCCAACTCCCTGTCACTGGAGCATTGCTCATCTCAAAACTGTGTAACATTAACAAAAGAAATATCAATATTTTTCTCTGGTTGAATAACATATTCAAAGTATTTAGAAAATATAATTGCGCATATTTTACGTTCATAAAACCACACTACTTCCACAGTTCCTATTCTCAAATTGCATAACAAATATATAGTCTTAGTTTTAATCAACTTTGTAATTTCGACTCAATAACTAATAATGTTAATTTTGATGCAACTTCATCCTTGATTTTGCCGCCTAAAATCAAACCAAAACACTACGAAACTTTAAAATGTTCATATGATGTCTAACCTGGGACAGCTCTTCTATCTATGCATGTGTTTGAATCAGAGGTGATCTGATGACCCGTCAAGGTTTTTCCTTGATTACTGACGCACCCTGATGAAATTGTAACAAAATCTGCTAGTGTGGAAAAAGAAACTTCCGAAATTTTTAACTCCACATGAAACTTCTGCATATTTCATTTTTACACTTAAAGACAATAATCATAACTCTGCTATCACATCAGTAGCCTCCTCGTGACTTGTCCAGAGTACGAAGAAAACCCCCAAAATTACGCAACTTTTTCTGGAAAGAAAGGGACACAGGAGATTTAATTCTAATCAGACCAAACTATCACCAAAGAAAATGGACTATTAAATACTAATTGTCCAACTGAAAAGAAATGGAGTCATGGCCTCTTCTCCCATCTACAGAAGAAATTCATTAACACAAGTAGAATCACTGTAGCAGAGATTCACACCCGAATAAGGAGCCAAAGAATAAATTTTGATCAAGTTCTGCTAAAATTCAAAGGCCGTGCAAATAGAACCAAAAAAAAACAGACAGACAGACAGGGTGAATGAATCACTTACAGTTTGTTCATGAACTGATCTTCTCTTCCCCCTTTCCCTCCTCGCCTCTGACCTCCACCCGAAATGACATGGATAAGGATGGATCTACCTCTCTTCCGCGGGCATTCCACCACCTATTTCTTGCCTCAGCCGTAACGACGGCGATCAATGATGGGAGAGCAACTCACCTTCCACTAGCAATTTAATGGTGCCTCGTCCAATCCCACTTCTTGGTGGACGAGAGCGAAAATGGTGATCCAGAAGCGATCTGATAATGGAGCAAAAATATATAAAACAAAAACAAAAATCGCGGTATAATACTCTGCTTACTCTACGTGTCGGTGGGCGTCGGCAACGATAGTTGAGTCGGCACACTATGCTACCGGCCATGTGATAGGCTAATGACAGGTCCCCGCAATTTTTGTCAAGCCGCGAGGAAGGTACATCTGCGGTGTGGACAGTGAAAACAACCGCTGAGATGGGCCCGATGGGTTTGGTAATCTACAACTGGAATTGGATCGAATCCCAGCCTCGGTCTCACTGTTATTCTCACGAGTCCGCTCTCAGATCCGTTACAGCGTCCACAGTTACACCGCCTAGGAATGCTAGGCGGGGCCCAGTTTAATGCACTTGTTCGATTATTTTGGTGGAATTTCGTGTACGATGTTTGGGACTAGAGAGCGAGAGAGGAGAGGTGGTGTGCCATGACAGCCTACCCACTCGTCTCGTTCGCTATAGCTGAGTCGAGAGAGGAGAGGTGTGCCAGGACAGCCTACCCACTCGTCTCAGCCTACCCACTCGTCTCGTTCGCTATAAAAAAAAGTTAGTGGGCTGTTATTTTCGAGTAGTGATACTAAGTTGGGTTAAGATAATAACAATAGAGCAATCCTACTCATTAAATATTTTAAATATGAAATTTAATCAAAATAATATGATATTTTTATATACATATCCAATCATCATTTAAACATCAACGGTGGCTTTCGATTACCGTCCTGAACTAAACTACATCCTGAATGACATAATGAACCGGTCGAAAATCACTACAATTGAAGTGTTTGTAGAAAGTGGAGGACGTGGGCAAACCCACATTGTCCACTTTCCCACTTCTCCTTTACTATAAAAGGGGAGGGGATACGGTCAAGTGAAAGACATCAGATGAAAGCAAGGTCATTGAGTAGCCTAGCATAAGAACATTGAGAGAGAGAAAGATTTGATTCGTGGACTATATGAGAAGCGTTCATCGTAATCTTCTCGTTGACGGTAAGAGAGGCTTCCTCCAACGGTATTTTCTCCATCTTCAATTGCTCACGATTTGCGATAGAATCAATGTAAGTTTTTATAGGATTTTATTCTGCGTTTCATGCGTTAGAATCTACATTGGTATCATATCAGTAAGGTTCTAAGTAGCATGAAATCACTTCGCCTAAAAATCACGGCTTTGTGTCGGCGATTTTCTTTCGAGTCGGCAAACTAATTGTTAGCATCGCGAACCGACGATCCCACTTGGCAGTGTTGCACGCTAGCGACTGCCTCATGCGCCGACAACCGTGTTCGTCATGGAGAAGAAATCATGACGGTGTTGACTATCACTGGGACTGACCCTTGTATAGATCCCTTCCCTTAGCCGACATCCACATCTCAGTGGAGGTTATGTGGACATGGACGTAGACCCGACCCCGCGCTGGGTCCAGCCCCGACCCAACCCCGGGTCGGGTCCAGCCCGGACCCGGCCCGGGTCAACGGGCCGGGTGGCCCGTTGACCCGGTTCGCCGGGCCGGTTCCGGTTCGCGCAACCAAAACTCGCGAACCGGCGGTTAACCGCCGGTTCCAAGGTTCAGTGCCGTTGTGAAGGTTTTGTATTTTTTTTTCGACGGTTGAGACCATTTGACCGTTTTTTGATCAATGGCTATGATTTAGTGACCGTTATGATCCAAACTCTATAAATAGGGAGCTCATTTCATCATTTTCACACACAACACAACTTCTCTTCTCTTAATCTCTCATTCTCAAATCTCAAATCTCAACTTTTCTCTGCGTTCTTCATTTTTCGACGATAATGGAAGGAGGTCACGGAGCTTCATTATCTCGATCTCGGAGGAGAAAAGAAATAGTATACGAGGATCCCAACCTTCAAATTCAATCCACCGATGATAAGACCGAGGCTCAGCCCCAACGCCCTTCGATCCCCGAAACGCAAGGAAGTACCGATGCAATTACTTCTAAGGTTCGGAAAAATCCTCCTTTAAAATCGTCTATTTTCACTAAATATTTTGAGAAGCTCACACTTCCGTCGGGAGAATTGCATGCAAAATGCAAGCATTGCAATGCTTCCTACAAATTCTAAGCCGGCGACGGCTATGGGTCGTTGAAACGATATATAGAAACAAAGCACCCGACGGAATATGGGCTTGACCGCTCTCAAACACAATTATCTAGATTTTCTAGTGGTAGTAGTACTGATTCTGGTTTATTTTTATATTCGGATAATAAATTAAGAGAATCATTAGCTAAATTTGTTTCCATAGAACATCTTTCTTTTAGTTTTGGATCTAAATGCACATTTGAAGATTTTTGTAAAGAATCTCTTAATCCTGCTGCTAAACGTGTACCTAGGACTATACTTACTCGTACAATTAAAAGATTAGTAAAACAAGGGGAAAAAATTTAATTGATGAATTTAGTAAATTAAATAATAAAGTTTCTTTATGTTCTGATATTTGGAGTGATCATTGGCAAACTCATTCTTATATGAGTGTAACATGTCATTGGATTGATAACTCTTGGATCCTCCAAAAAAGATTGTTAGCTTATAGAGTTTTTGATGAATCACATACTGCTCATAACATTGCACAATTATTACACTTAATTTTAGAAGAATATGGATTGACTCATCAAATATTTTCAATATCATTAGACAATACTAGTTCTCATACCGCTTCTATAAATGAACTGAAATGTATTTGTCAACCTGTTATTGGTGGTTTATTTTTTCATATTCGTTGTGTATGCCATGTTTTAAATTTATGTGTTCAAGATATATTAAAACTTTTACAAAATTATAGTCAACCAATTAGAACCGCAATTTCATACTTATGGTCTCATCCATCTATGATGAAACAATAGGGTAGATTTTGTAAAGCTAATGGAATGAGACCTAAAAAATTTCCACGTGATGTTCTAACACGTTGGAATTCAACATATAGATTATTACAAGATTCTTTTCAATATAAAAATTTATTATGTTTATTTTTTTGCACAAAATAGTAATACTAATATATATTTATTTTTACAACAATGGAATATTTATAGTAATATTTGTGAAATTTTAAAAGTTTTTAACGATGCAACTGAACAACTTTCCGGTATTTATTATCTCACTGCTCATTTAATTTTAGTGAATTTTTGTAGTATAGTATTAATATTAAATGAACATGTAAATAATGAAGCTTTAACTTTATGTATATTAGCTATGAAAACTAAATGACAAAATATTTTTATTTTATTCCTGAAATTTATTTAATTGTATTTGCTTTAGATCCTAGATTTAAATTAGAAGTTTTACAAGAAATGTTAACTTTATATTATGACGCTTTAATTCTTATTAAAGATTCTTCCTCTCCGGATCCTACTAATATTATATATAATATTAGAAATTATTTATATGATATATATAATCAATATTATGTTAAATATGGAACACAAACTAATATTTCAACCTGCTACTACTAATTTAAAACTTACAAAAGCACAACTTTTATTAAATGAACGGACGAAACGTCCACGAGGATCCTCAAGTTCCACACAGGAACTTGAGAATTATTTTACAACTTCTTTTGATTTTAATGAAGCAGATAATGAAGACTTCGATATCTTGAAGTGGTGGTCACAGAATGCTCAAAGCTTTCCCGTTCTCTCCGTGATCGCAAAAGAAATTTTAGCTTATCCAGTGTCAACTGTTGCTGTGAAGCAGACGTTCAGTGCCGACGACAACATATTAGATGAACGACGATCAACTATGTCTCCCGACTCATTGGAAGCTCAAGTATTACTAGATGATTGGACCAGAGCCGAGAAGCGAATCCAAGGAATGCAATTTTCAGAAGACGAAGTTGAAGAATTTGATACCGAAGTAACAAATATAACGGGAGGAAATGGAAGTGAGTGAAAAAGAGTAAAAGTGTAAAGAATGTAAAATGGTAAAAATATAAAAGAACTACGTGAACTTTGATTCCCCTACACCTTAAGGGGATACGTAGGCAACTTATATAAGTGCAAGCCCTTTTTTAATAAAATTTATTTTTTTAATTTAATTTTTAATTTTTAATTTTTTTAATATAATAATCTTGAACCGTGGCGAACCGTGAACCGAACCGTGAAACGGCAGTTCCGAACCATGAATCGTAACTGGCTTGGGCGGTTAAGATTAATGGTCGACCTCCCACGAACCGTCGAACCGACGGTTCCGAATCATGGTCGGGTCTACATGGACGGCGACGGAAAAACATGAAATACAAATTGCGTTTGTCGAGAAAGAACTCTAAGTTTTGTTTTATACTTTAAATAATAAAATAAATTATTATAACTTTTCTTGCATGATACCGTTTAGCATTAAAAAAATAAAGATTAAAGTTTTTTTTAATGCGTGATGTTAAACAAAATAGTTTTTTTATTAATGCATAGATTTGAATTTGGACTAATTTAATTAATTAGATTTGGCTAAAAATTAATTAATTTATTAGGTCTTAATTAATTAAATTAGATCAAATTGGGCTCATTTGAATTAGACTAGGTTTGACCAATAAAACCCAGGTCTAGTCCAAACTATTAATTGGTTTGACTAGACCAAATTAGTCAATCAAACCTAGTCTAGTTCAAACCATTGATTGGTTTAACCAGACTTATGAGATACAAATTAGAACCAATTTATTTGATTTGATCAATAGATCTGACTTTGATTTGAATGAGCCAAGATTTAAATTAGAATAATATAGATAAGTCATTCCTATCCAATTAGATTACTTCTAATGAGAAAAATAGACCCAACAAGGGATTTAATTTCCTCATTGATCAGACTAGTATATTAGTAGTCAAATAAAGCTCCTCAAATTAAGAAAATTTATTTTTCTTATCTATTTATGACTCTGTAGGATTATGCATATACGTGAATTGAATTTAAACAGTTTTATTACTAGTTTGTCGGTTATGTACCGACATTGTGATTTTTAATTCCAAATGTCGAGGTTTATAACCACATTGACCTGTTATGAGGTGCGACGGAATGAGTAGAGGGAACAGATAGAAGAGATAGACTACAACCCAAGTCTTGGAATCCAAGGACATGTGGGAAGGCTGGATTGATTATTTTGGAAACTCGAGCAGGAAGAGTTTCCAGTCATAGATAACTACAGCATCAAGGCATTGATTCGTTCATTGCCGAGGCATGGTAGAGTAGGTACAAGATGTATATGGGGATGCTATGAAGGGCGTATCTCATATACCAAGTTGTGTAGAGAATTGCTTCACCAAAATTTTTCAGAAGAGAATCTGGAATATTCTGAGGACGATCTGGAAGAGGATCCTAAAGAATTTGAAGAGGATCCAGTAGAATTCGAGGAGGATGCTGAGGAATTCAAAATGGATCCAATTGTAAAATTTGAAGATCCTATAGAATCTGTGGACGATCCTGAAGTTGAATTACTTCAGATTACGTTTGGGACGAAAGGGATGGTGTTTACCACTGTACTAGTGTTTGTTTTAGTGCGAGTGGTACTAGCTTATCTAGTTTATCATAGTCTTGTCTTTGTAATTGTTGTTATGTACAAACAGTATTTGTTCATTTAGTTTTTTAGAATCATGTAATGGTTACTGACGTTATGTACGAACAGTTTTATTTTATAAAAAATTATATTATATGTTAACAAACTTGTTAATAATTAGTTCATTTCATTTAAATAATAAGTTCATTTATGATTAGTTCATATGATGGGATGTATGTAAAATAACTAATCAATATTTATTAGATCGGATATACGGAGGATGAGTGGGAACATAGTTATGACTTGATTTTGTAAACTAACTCTAATTTATAATGAGTTAGTTATTAATTACATGCATATGAGTTACACTAAATAACTAAATAATGAGTTTATTTATGTTAGATCATGACAATGAAGAATATAATAGCTGCATTCAACAAAGGAGAAAAATTAAACGGGGACAATTACAAAATATGACACCTTAAGATACAGTATGTACTTGAGGAACAAGAAGTTTTAGAAGTTGTAAATCAGTTTATAGTAGAACCTGCAGATGGTTTTACTGCCCAGCATAAACGTGATCTTGATGCCTATAAGACATGGAAGAAAAAGGACTCCACTGTTAAGGGTCTTTTGATTAGTTCAATGGTAGATGATCTGGTTATGAGTATGAGGCATTACCATCATCTCATGCTGTCTAGGTTGCCCTGAGAGATAAATACAGTGGAGTTAGCTTGAGCAAGCTTCGTCAGCTGACAATCAAGTTTTACAACGATAAGAAACGCCCA
This sequence comes from Boesenbergia rotunda, assembly GCA_024364735.1. Classification (NCBI taxonomy): domain Eukaryota; kingdom Viridiplantae; phylum Streptophyta; class Magnoliopsida; order Zingiberales; family Zingiberaceae; genus Boesenbergia; species Boesenbergia rotunda. The sequence goes on from JAGFNQ010005001.1 coordinate 49,844, forward strand.
AATATCTCCATGACCCAACATCTGAGGGAAATGGAGAATATGATTCGAGAGCTAAAAATTGTTGGTCATGAGTTGACTGATGAACAACAAGTTCAGGCAGTTATCCGTTCTCTTCCTGATTTTTGGGAATCAATAAAACATAACATTACACATAGTGAAAGTATTAAGATTTTCATTGATGTCTCACGCCATGTTGAATTGGAGATGGAGAGAGGCAAGGATTTCTAGACAAGCTTTTGTAGCTGAAGGCTCTGGATCCAAGGATGAGAAAAGATGATTCAAGAAAGGAAAAAAGAAAGGGAAAAGGGAAAGAAGCTGCTGCTGCTGGGCAAGACCCAATTAAGAAGAATGTTAAAGGAAAGAAATATGGACAGAAATCTAAGAGCAAGTTGACTTGCTATAACTGTGGCAAGAAGGGTCATTTTGCTTGGGAATATACTAAGCCGAAAAAGGTAGATTCATATTTATTTTCTTTTTATGAACATTATGTTGTTAGTTCAATGTTATTAGCTGATTCTTATCCTTTATGGATTATAGATTCAAGAGCAACGAACCATGTAGCTCGTGATCAAGCTACGTATGTGGAGTACCGTTGAGTACCAGCTGACAACAAATGGATATATATGGGAAACAATGCAAGCATTGAAGTCAAAGGAGTTGGCACTTGCAAGCTCAACCTACGTGGTGGACATATTTTGTTTCTGCATGATGCCCTTTATGCTCCTGAGATGCAACGAAATCTGGTTTCAATAACTAGTCTTCTTGATTTAGGCTATTGTATAAACTTTTACTGTCGTTGTGTGTAACTTCGTATTAACTCCGTGTTAATTGGATGTGGTTATGTATTGAATGGTTTCATGGTCCTTGATATAGAACAAGATATTAATTGTGGAATTAATATTTGTTTTTCAAACATTGCTCTTAATAGTGATGCTGATATTAATCAGGAAGTTTGGCATGCTAGACTAGGATATATTGGACAAGAACGTATGAATCGACTAGCTAAGAAGGTCTATTAGGCACTCATGCTAAGATTAACTTGTCTGTATGTGAGCATTGTCTTGCTGGAAAAACAACTAGGAAAACATTTGGTAAGTCTATTAGAGCTGAATCACTATTGTAATTAATTCATTCAGATATTTATAGTGCAATAAATGTGAAGGCCAGATATAGAGGTTCATATTTTATTACATTTATTGATGACTTCACACACTTTGGTCATGTATATTTGATTTCTCATAAATATGAAGCATTAAATTGCTTCAAGCGTTATTTGAACAAAGTTGAGAATCAATTGGATTGTAAAGTTAAATCTTTACGCACTGACCGTGGAGGCGAATATTTGTCTGATCAGTTCAAGACAATATGTAATGAAAAAGAGATTATTAGACAGCTAACGATCCCTAGAACTCCTCAGCAAAATGGGATTGCTGAAAGAAGAAATCGAACTCTTCTAGATATGGTTAGGTTTATTGATGGCTCAAGCTAATTTGCCTATTTCCTATTGAGGAGATGCATTATTAGCTGCTACCTACATACTTAATCGAGTACCTTCTAAGTCTGTTCTATTTATTCCATATGAACGTTGGACAGATAAAAAATCAGATTTGAGTAATCTGAGACCTTGGGGGTCAGCTACCTACGTTCATGATAAGACTCATAAATATGGGAAACTATGACCAAAAGGTAAAAAGGGTATCTTTGTAAGGTATTTTGATATTCTAAGGGTTATGTATTCATTGGTGAGCAACAAGATGGAACCATCTATAAAATAGAGTCAAGAGATGTTATTTTTCAACTGAGATCCCAACAAGAGGTGAAGTTGATAAGTCAATTCTTTTATTTGCAATAGAGGAAGAGGAAATTGTTCCTTTATCAACAAATCAGGTATCATAAAAGAAACCTGAATCTAATCAACCCAATGGGAGTGATTTGCCATTGAATGAATCAGTGTTAGTTTCTCAACAGTCTGACCTGCATAGGAGTAGTCACAAGATGATTACTCGGAGAAGGTTTGACATTGAGAATGAGACATTAACGATTCTCCCTATTGACGATGAGAAACCTCGAATACATGAGGAAGCATTGAGATGCTCAGTTAGAGAAAAATAGAGAATTGCAATGGATGAAGAAATGGAGTTTATGAGAAAGAATCAAGTTTAGGATTTAGTCAATCCTCCTCAGGGTCGAAGGGCTATTGGGAATCAAGAGGAAGGCAGATGGATTGATTAATAGAAACAAAGCTCGTCTAGTTGCAAAAGGATATACCCAAATGGAGGGTGTTGATTTTGATGAGATATTTTTCCTTGTTGTGAAGTTTGTGTTAATACGTGTCATTTTAGCTATAGTAGCACATTATGTCTTGGAATTACATCAGATGGATGTAAAAACGGCTTTCCTTAATGGTAATCTTGACGATGTAATCTATATGGCACAGTCAGAAGGTTATATTGCTGAAGGCCAAGAGGATAAAGTTGTTAGTGCAAACTTGGTTAGGTCAGGATTGACCTAGTTTGACTAGGCTCGGGTGAACTTATGTCTAGTAAGCTTGGTAAGCTTAAGGTTGGATGTTTCGATGTTTGATAATAATGTTTGAATATCGTGTGAGTCAAGTGAGTTAAGGTTGACTGGAGACTTGACTGGAAAAAGACCTAGTGGGACTAGGTGAATCTAGGTGGATCGGGGAGATCGCATGCTGGCATGGGAAAAGACCTAGTGGAACTATGTGAAGTCCAGGTGGATCGGGGAGATCTCACGCTGGCATGGGAAAAGATCTAGTGGGACTAGGTAAAGTCCAGATGGATCGGGGAGATCGCACGCTGACACAAGAAAAGTCCTAGTAGGACTAGGTGAAGTCCAGGTGGATCGGAGAGATCTCACGCTAGCACAAGAAAAGTCCTATTGGGACTAGGTGAAGTCCAAGTAAATCGGGGAGATCGTACACTGGCACAAGAAAAATCCTAGTTGGGAACTAGGCAAGGGAAAGTCCAAGTCGATCAAAGGTTTGATCGGACAATGGGCAAGGAAGCTCTGTTGACCGTGGTTAGACAAAGGAACCCTAAACTTGAGTTAAGCAGGTTAGGGTTGACATAGGGTGCCATACCGATAGTGGCCTGATAACTATTGTTGTAAGCAAATTCCGCTAAGCACAAATATCTGCACCAACTGCCCTTGAAATCTAAAGCACAAGCTCTGAGCATATCTTCTAGTACTTGATTAACTCTCTCTGTCTGACCATCTGTCTGAGGATGGAAAGCTGTGCTAAACTTCAGTTTGATGCCTAGAGCTATCTGTACGCACTCCCAGAAGTGCGAAGTGAACCTACTGTCCCTATCTGAAATGATAGTCTTAGGGACTCCATGTAGTCTGACGATCTCCTTGAGGTATAACTGAGCTAGTTGTTCCATGAAATAGGAGATCCTGATGGCTAGGAAGTGGGCAGACTTAGTCAATCTGTCTACTATTACCCAGATTGCATCATATCCATTCGTTGTTCTGGGTAGTCCCACTATGAAATCCATGGAAATATCTTCCCATTTCCATTCTGGAATCTGAATAGGCTGCAGAACTCCACCTGGTCTCTGGTGCTCTGCTTTGGCTCTCTGGCAGGTCAAGCAGGTACTGATATATCTGGCCACGTCTCGCTTGAGTCCAGACCACCAGAACCTTTGCTTTAAATCTTGGTACATCTTGGTAGAACCAGGATGCATAGAGTACGGGGTACTGTGGGCTTCTTCTAAAATATTCTTTCTTAGTTCCTCATCATTGGGGACGCAAAGGCGGTCTCCAAGATAGAGGATGCCACTATCTGATACTCGAAACTCTGAATTTTCTGCCTCTTGGATCTCCTGCTTGATTTTCTGGATCTCTGGGTCTTGACTTTGCTTTCTTTGTATATCTACAAGCAGGGTTGACTCTAGAGTCAATGCAGAAAGTTGCCCAATTATTACCTCGACTCTAAAATCCTTTATTTCTTTCTGAAGTGGTAGAGACAGTGATGATAGGGACATCAGTGCTGCACAGGATTTTCTGCTCAGTGCATCTGCCACTTTATTAGCTTTACCTGGGTGGTAGAGGATTTCACAGTCATAATCTTTTACCAACTCTAGCCACCTGCGCTGCCTCATATTCAGATCCTTCTGAGTGAAGAAGTACTTCAAACTCTGATGGTCGGTGAAGATTCTGCACTGCACTCCATACAGGTAGTGTCTCCAGAGCTTCAGTGCAAAAACCACAGCTGCTAGCTCAAGGTCATGCGTAGGGTAATTCTTCTCGTAGTCCTTGAGCTGTCTGGAGGCATATGCGATTACTTTACCGTCTTGCATGAGGACAGCTCCAAGGCCCATCTTGGATGCATCACTGTAGATGTCAAAGGCCTTGTCACCCTCTGGAACAGTCAGGATGGGAGCACTAGTCAATCTTTTCTTCATTTCTAGGAAGCTGTGCTCGCATTTATCTGACCACTCAAACTTCTGATTCTTTCTGGTCAGGGCTGTGAGAGGAGAGGCTATTCTGGAAAAGTCCTCCACAAATTTTCTGTAATACCCTGCTAGGCCTAAGAAGCTTCTGATTTCACTGGCATTCTTGGGTCTACACCAGTTGCTGACTGCTTCTATCTTGGCTGGATCAACTTAAATGCCTTCTTTGGATACAATGTGACCTAGGAAGGTCACCTGATCTAGCCAAAACTCACACTTTGAGAATTTTGCATAGAGCTTCTCCTGCTGAAGGATCTGCAGCACTATCCTCAAGTGTGTAGCATGGTCCTCTGGAGTCTGTGAGTATATGAGAATATCATCAATAAATACAATGATGAATTTATCGAGATACTCCCTGAAGATGTGGTTCATCAGCTCCATGAAGACTGCTGGAGCATTGGTTACTCCAAAAGGCATCACTACAAATTCGTAGTGGCCGTATCTTGTCCTGAAGGCCGTCCTGGGGATGTCACTTTCTTTAACCTTTAGCTGATGATACCTAGAACGCAGATCTATCTTCGAGAACACTGTAGCCCCTTTGAGTTGGTCAAATATGTCATCTATTCTAGGAAGGGGGTACTTGTTCTTGATGGTTACCTTGTTCAGAGCTCTGTAGTCTATGCACAGACGCATAGACCCATCCTTCTTCTTGACGAAAAGTACAGGAGCTCCCCAGGGTGAATGACTCGGGCGAATGAAGCCCTTGTCTAGTAGCTCTTGGAGTTGCTCTTGTAATTCCTTCAACTCTGCTGGAGACATACGATAGGGGACCTTCGAGACCGGACCGGTACCTGGCACCAGCTCAATCTTAAATTCCACCTCCCTGTTGGGCGGTAGTCCAGGTAGTTCTTCTGGGAACACTTCTGGATATTCGCAGACTACCCGTACATCCTCCTGCTTGAGTTCCTTCTTTGCTTCTGAGTCCACTACGTGTGCAAGAAAACCAGCACACCCTTGCTCTAGCATCTGGTGGGCTGCCAAGGCTGAGAGGAATTTCTGAGTCTTCCTCTTTGGGGCTCCTTGAAACTCGAATGGTGGTTCTCCTTCTGGGCTGAAAATCACCTTCCTTCTACGGCAGTCCACTGAAGCGCTGTACTTACTGAGGAAATCCATGCCCAGTATGATGTCGAAGTCTTGCATCGCAAGGACTATCAGATCGACATATAGCTCTCGGTCTGAAATCTTGATTGGCACATCCCGGAGCCGCTGGGTGGATTCCATGATCTCCCCTGAAGGGAGAGTTGTCAGGAATCTGGACTCCCAACTCTCTGCAGGCACCTGTAACTTACTAGCAAAAGGTACTGATACGAAAGAATGAGTCGCCCCAGTGTCAAACAGTGTAGTAGCTAAATGCTGAAAAATAACTATTTGACCTGTTACGACCGTGGAGGCATTGGCAGCTTCTTCCTTCGTGAGGGAAAAAACTCTGGCATTGGTTGGAACTGGTGCTGCTTCCAACCCTCCCTGACTGATCTGAGGTCCCTCCAGTATAGTAGGCATGTAATGTAACTGAGGCTTGCCTCTATACTGTACGGACTGCTGAGGAAGTACCTTAAACTTGTTTGGGCAGTCTCTGGATCTGTGTCCCTCTTGTCCACATGAGTAGCATCCAGTTACACCCAAAAGGCATGCTCCTGGATGGGTCCTCCCACACTTAGGACAAGGTGGATACCTAGCTTGCTTGTTCTCTGGGTTTCCTTTTTAGCTGTCAGGCCACTGCTTCCTTTTGTGGTTCTTGTTCTTCCAGTTCTGGTTATTTGGCTGAGGCTTCTGGCCTCCTGTTGTCTTGTTCTCAATCAGGACTGGCTTCTGCTGTGTTTGCTGTGCCTTGATGCTATTCAGATAGTGCTCTGAGATTAGAGCACTACTGACCAACTCCTCGCTGGTCTGGGGTCGGTGCGTCCCGCTGTTCACGTTGAGTGCTATTTCAGGGTTCAACATGCGGAGCATCAGTCTGACTCGCTCCTTCTCTGTGCTGACTAGCTCTGGGCAGAGGCGAGCTAGTCTGTTGAACTTCGCGACTGCTTCTCCCACTGGTAGGTTACCTTGTCTGAACTCCATGAAGTCCTCATAGTGCTTGTTGGTAACCCGCATGTGGAAGAACTCCTCATAGAACTCTTGCTCGAAATCTGTCCAGCTCATCTGGTTGACTATCCTCTTACTCTTGACCCGCTCCCACCACATACGAGCATCTCCAGTTAGGCAGAAGGAGGCACATTTGACCTTCTCGACTTCTGGCCAGTCAAGAAGCTCCATTGTGCTCTCTAAAGTCTTGAACCAAGCCTGGGCATCCCAGGGCTCAGTCGTGCCTGAGAAGCTTTCGGGCTTCAGCCTCTGCCACTGGACGAGGTATGCTTCTTATCTTCGGTTCACGGCAGGGGTCTCCTGTGTGACTGGTGGAACTTCAGCCACCACTGGAGTTCCCACTCCTGCTGTGGGTGGGGTAGGGGGCACTGGGTGCTGATTTGCCATCAGTGTGGCGATGGTCTTCTGTTGTTCTGTAATCTGAGCTTGCATTTGAGCAATGACTGCCATCAGGTTTGGCTGTTCTGTGTCAGGCTCATTGTTATCTTGAACTGGAGTTCTGTTCCTTGCATTAGGAGCTCGGCCTCTTCTTGCCATCTAATAACGCATAAGGGAACAAGAAATCACTACTACATCTCTAGGTATAACTTGTCTTCTTACTTAGTAACCTAATATCCATTCTAGGGATTAAACATGATTCGTGATACTAAGGTATTAAACATGCTTCCTTGTTCTATGCACATATGAGTAAGTACTTAAGCATTTCTCTATACTGCAATTAAATAAAGGAGCAATAGAAAAACTGAAACTTAAAGCTTTCTTACTTGAAGACGGCAAGGTTGATGCTGATGTGTGTGTGATGCTGGAGAATGGGAACTGCTCTGATACCAACTGTAGCGACCCTCCTTCTCTACCTTTGACGGACCGTTACTTTGTCTACTCCTTGACTCTAATGCATGACTAAAAATGCGGAACTTTCTTTTTTTTGTATTTAATCTATCTAAGAATGATATTTTAACTTTAATAGTCATGCATGATACAATGGCACACTTCCTTTCTCTAAAATTCGTAAAGAAAATACTTATTGGAATATGAATACAACTTTTCTAAGCATATTTAAAGCAATAAAACTTAATTCAAAAGGAGACTAGCAACATCCCTATCCAAACTCCACTTATAAAATTCTATAACATTTCTAGAACTTCATAGAATGTAAATCTTACTTTTCTACCGAATTTACAAGCATTTTAAGCACAATTAGGACCTAGTCCAAAAGGGAATAATAAACTCAAGAATAAGTCTAAAATGCAATGCATCCACATGCTAAACTACTCATGCCCTTGCTCATCTAGTGCATTCACAAAAGTATGCATACTAATTGAAATGACATGAAATCTTCATTCTACAAAATTAAGCATGTAAAACTATCCGAAGCATAAATATTTAATAAACTCCGTAATACAATAACTTGAAATTTGGAAATCTTAAACATTGCATTTCAAATAAGCTAAACTGTCTCGTCCCAAGGACCTCTCCAAGGTCAGCCACCACACACACGTCACTCAGCACCGCCTCGTCGCCTTCCTTCAGAATTGCTTGCCTTTACCTTTTACCTGCAGCAAGAGGAAATGCAACTAATAAGCATAAAGCTTAGCAAGTACTATCTAGCTCACAAAATCTCGAAATGTGCAAGCATGCTTTTTAGACAATGTGAAATCACATGAGATACTTTTATACTTAAAAGAAACACTAAAACATGTATAACTCAAAATATGCATACTCAAGCATTAATAAATCTTAACTCACTTTGACTTGGCTTAACTTGAAACTTTAGCAATTCTTTAACTTTAAATCTTTCTTTAACTTTTAGAAGATTTCCTTAAACTTTATAAAAACTTTGCTAAAGCATATACTTGAAAATAATAACTCATTTGGATCCACTTAAGACGTAAGTACCATCTTATGCGCGTTCCCTAAAAGGTTGGGGTAGCGAGCCGCCAATCCTAATAGAGCAGACCTTGGTCTACCAGGGCCAAGACCTTAGAATTGGACACCTGGATTTCTTTAACGACGCCCTTGGACGCCGGGTACTGGCCTTAGAAAATAAAATACTTACTTTTTCTTATCTTTAAATGCCTTGACATTTTATCGAACACCTTGTGTGCCCAAATCCCTAAGTCTTGACTTTTGGGGATTTCGTAAGGCCTTGGCCTTCTCTTTTCTTCTTCTTTATCTTTCTTCTCTTTTCTTATAGATTTCTTAGACCCTAAACTCACATAGGGTACTCTATCAAACATGTATAAGCATATAATGAACTAAGATCACATGCAAAATCTTAAACTAAAAGTAAATATCTCTTTTAAAACTTTTAAGGGAAAATTCTTGCGGAAAACCGCCTCTTACTGCAGGTGAGCAGTACTTACTTCGATATCTTGGACTTACAACCAAGAACGACGTCGGAGGTTCCGGAGAAACTCGGAGTCTCGGAGATTTCTTCGCCCTCACGCGTTCCTCTCGTCGTGGGGATTCCGAATATCGGAAAATCTCTCGGAGGAGAGCCTTGGCCGTCCACCAGAGGAAAGCCCTAGGCTTGGTGTGGTTTCGCCCAAGAGAGGAGAGAAGAGGGCGGCGTGCGGCTGGTTTGGGCGAGGAAGGGTTTGAGTTGAGGGAAAATAAAACTTCTCTCCTTAATTATCTATTTATACTTATGGGGGCGAATTTACCTAATTATACCTTATCTATTGTTTCGCTTAATCTATTTCAACAAAAACAAACCAGCCCAGCTGGTCCGCCCATTCTTCTCTCACAGCGTAGGTGAAGGGATTGATTCCCACTTACGCGATTTTCTGTTTATAACCCTTTTTGTCACTTTCGTTTACGGAAAAATTCTATAAAAATATCCATAAATTTGGAATAAATTCTAAAATATTTCTAAAATTAGTTTCGAGAATTTTCGGGCGTTACAGTTGAACAGCTAAGTCTGACGTGGTAATCGATTAGGGAACCCTAGGCGTTAGGTATATAGGGTTTTCATGCAGGTTTGAAGCGGGATTGCTCGACAGGGCTCGCGCAGTTCTTCTCCTCCTTCCTCGCCATTTCAAGAGAAGCTTTGGGGCATAGTGTTGCTGCACTTCCAAAGTTTTAGAGGCGATCTCAAGCTTGAAGAAAGTAAGGAAAGCAAAGAGAGTTCATTATTGTAAATCTTGTAAGATCTCCTATTGTATTTTGCTTCCTCTTGTTGTACTCTTCGTGTAAGCTTGTAAGGGGTTTCTCCATCTCAAGAAGGAGATCTTTCATAGTGTATGAGAGAGTGAGGAGAGCGGATCCTTGGATTAGTCACCTCAAGGAGGTGGATACCAAGTAAATTCTTGAGTGTTAGTATTGCTTGGAGTCTTCCGCGGTGACAAATCTTCCACAAGCAAATCGGAGCTAATCACCCACCCTCTAGCTCTCCTACCGGTCCTAATAAAAGTATGTAGACATAAAAGTCTATATATGGGCTAAAGCAAGCATCAAGACAATAAAACATAAGATTCAATAAAATCATTTTATCTTATGATTTCGAAATGATCAATGAAGATCATTATGTTTATCTCAGGGAGGATAAAGGAAAGATTGTCATCTTATCGTTATATGTTGATGATATACTAATAGCTGGAAATGACATACAGTTTGTGATAGAAATCAAATCATGACTTTTATCACAATTTGACATAATAGATATGAGAGAAGCTAAGTACATCCTTAGGGGTAAAAATCATTAGATCGATCAAAAAGGCTTTTGGGTTTGTTTCAAGAAGCTTATATTACGAAGATGTTATAACACTTCAATATGTCAAATTACAAAATTGAACAAACTCCTATAGCGAGAGGTATTATTCTGAGCAAAAGTATGTATCCCAAGACTCCTGATGAGATAGCCGACATGAAGAAAAAATCATATGTCAATGTCATCGGTAGTTTAATGTATACTATGTTGCGTACACGTCATGATATCAGCTATGCTATTACTATTGGCTTGGTTAGCCATTTCGAGTCAAATTCAGGATCGAGACACTGGAAAACAGTGAAGAGAATATTTAGATATCTCAAAGGGATGATAGATTATTGTCTCTGCTTCCAAGGATCCAAGTTGAGCCTTAAGAGCTACACAGATGCAGATTAGGCAGGAGACCTTGACGATAGAAAATCCACATCGCGTTATACTTTTTTGCTAAATGATGGTGCCATCTCATGGAACAGCAAGAAACAAACTTGTGTAACATTGTCAACAATGGAAGCAGAATATGTAGCTTGTATAGCGGTTGTACAAGAAGTTGTCTAGCTAAGAAGGTTCCTGAAGCATTTGAAGATTGCTGAGGATAGTGGGAGTCTTGTTACAGTGTATTGTGATAATCAAGCTGCGATAGTTTTTTCCAAGGATCTCAAATATCATAGCAAAGACAAACATATAGAAATTAAGTATAATTATGTAAGGGATATTGTGGACAAAAGCAAGGTAGTCCTTGAGTATATTCCTATCCGTACTATGCTTGCAGATCCTTTTATTAAGTCATTGACTAAAGAGTCATTTCTTGGATATGTGAAGTCTTTGGGACTTCATAAAATGTAACACATTGTAAAACAATCAAATATATGAAAGTGCCATGATTTATTCAGTGTGTGTGTGTGTATTAGTGTTACATTTTGGATAAAGTCTCGATAAGCATGTTGGTAAGTTGAAATTGATCCACTCACATAGACAATCATCTCTATTTATTGAGTATAAATAGAGGTAAGATCATTACTTATGGGACAACTTATGTAGCTGTAAAAAGAGACATACTTATAAGTTGGAGTCACCTTGATTTTTGTATCAAGATGAGATCATTTATGTAATGATCAGAATAAATGAATCCACCATTTACTGAATCTGCTGAAAGCCAAATTAAAAACATCGTAGTATATGACCCATACCACATGTGTTATAGAGACAATAAGGGTAGTAAGAGAATGAATCCTTACTTCTCTACTATGTGGGACCCTTGAGATTATAAGTTAATCTCAGTTTTACCCTATGCGACTATTTAACTGTCTGCTTGAAATTTTAATCAGTGTTTGCTACCTTAGTATGTATCCTATTGGCTATAGATGATTCGGTCTATGGAGCATAATTAGGAAAGCAACTGATTAGAATGAATAGATTCAAGCTAAATATGAAGATTAAGAGAAATTTACATCTTTGACACTCATTCACTGGTTGACTAATTACATTTTTGTTGAGTACTTAAAATGTGATTGTGAATAATTTTATTGAATGGAAATACTGAACATGCTCTTGACTTAATTGTCATCATGAGAGATTAGAGATGTTCATATTGATGTAAATAATTTAGTTTGGGAAAAAAGCAAGTTATTGATGTCTCTGATTCATGTGATAGAGCAGCTAAGTTAAGTGTAACAGCTTTCTTAGCATTAATTGCTCAGTATATTTGCTGTCGCATGAATCATTTTCCCTAAGGTATGAATTAGATGTTCTATTAGTCTAAGTGACTATATGGTCTTTGTGACTATTTGATTTTTGTGACTTAATTTTTATATAGTCTTTGTGACTTGATCCTTTATTTGGTCTTTGTAACTTAACTTGGACGAGTGGGAAATGTAGGAAGTGAGGGACGTGGAGAATGTGGGCAAACCCACATTGCCCACTTCCCCACTTCTCCCCTAGACCCTTTACTATAAAAGGGGAGAGGGTACGTCCAAGAGAAAGACATCAGAGGAAAGCAGAGACATTTAGTAGCCTAGCATAGGAACCTCTAGAGAGAGAGGGATTTGATTGGTGGACTATACGAGAAGCGTTCATCGTAATCTTCTCGTCGACTGCAAGAGGGGCTTCCTCCAATGGTATTTTCTCCGTCATCAATTGCTCACGATTTGCGGGAGAATCACTTTAAGTTTTTACATAATTTTATTCTGCATTTCATGCATTAGAATCTATAGTATCATGTTATTTCCGTTAGGTTTAATGTTCTATGCTCTAAATTCCTACCGCGTATCATTTTTTATAAAATAATAGTAAATTATTAGGTGGTTTATATTTATGCACGTAAAGGTACAGTTGAGTAAAGATCTATTTTCATTAAGACCTATACTTTCTCAAAATCTTCAAAAATATCCTTCAAAAATTTCAAATTGCAAACCCGAATCACTACTACCTACGGCATGCTCACCTCCCAAAAATGAGAGGAGAAAGGAGAATGCACATTTTGAAATTCTCTTATCCATTTACCTCGGAAAAGGCTTGTGAGGGCGAAGCGTTTTTTAGTTCTTCGCGAAGTATTTTAAAGTAAAATTATATGACAAATGAGATTTAAACAATGTTCAAGAGTGCGATAGTGTTAGGTATTCATTCTCGAAGGGTGTATATTTTTATGAAAAAAATTGAATTCCCTGCTTAGTCATTTGACGGTCATTAATCCTATGATTTATCTTTCTTCGTATAATCTAGGAATAAACTGTGAAAAATACTTAAGAGGCACTTGGCATACATTCGACAATGGAAATAATAATAGGTTTTGATTGAGGGGTTTATGGATTTGGTGATAACCTAGTGAGGGCTAGGTTATAAAATCATGGGTATCATATCCATATTTTGATTCCGATCTCGCATATTAAGCATCATAAATGGGAATGAAATAGATTTTATTCCTATTCCCGACTTTTAAACCCATTTACTAAACGCCCCCTTAGAATAAACGTTATCATTTTTTACTTCAAAGGTTGAAGCGTTGGTGTCATTGTGAGTTTGCGAACATTGTAAAATAAAGTTTCAAACTATTTCAACTTGTGAGTTCAAGGACAAATATTGTATTGAGACCATCATTACCAACAAATTTATCGTAAGACCCCGGATAAGGTGACGACTAGAATTAGGATATTAGAAGTATAACTTCATTATGTTTATTTTTTACCCAATCTTACTAATTCTCTCTTTCTTTGCTAAGTAAACATGATCGACAATTCTCTACAATTAAGAACTAACCGCATTGCAATTATGTTTGTGGATGATAACAATTTGAGAACTCTAATAAGCATTCTACTGAAATTTAAAATCTTGTGGGGGATATTTACAGAGAAATAAAGTCTGGGTAGTGAACTGAAATTTGTCCTTGTAAAAAAATATCAAATGGTTGGTGATGTTTCACTGACACCCCCAACAAACCCGGTAACCATCTATTTATTTAGGGAACATGATTGATTAAGAATTGTATATTATTCAAAATAGAAATTTTTATAATACTATTATTCTTAAAATATTGGTAAAATTTATGAATAAATAAATAACTAAATCAAAAATAACATGACCAAACATCATATTTTTTTCAATTTTGTAATAAATCTATCAAAAATTGTAATTAAATTTTAATTGACATGAAGGCAGTGCACCAAACAACACATCTATAATGAAGAAGAAAAGTCTATGATTCACAGTTGCCCAAAAACTACATGGTCATTCAAGAAGAAACTTAAAATTCCCAACTTGCTCGGCCGATAAACGACTCTTTGAATCAGAAGAATCGATAATTCTCCTCAAGATGCTATCAAGTGTAAATATATAGCCTAACACTAGCCTTCAAGCAATAACTAGTTAGTGGATGAGTGATTTGACCTGGGCCTGGTTACCATTTACAAATAACTCAAAGCTACTGCAACTTCAGCTTCTTATTTGCTTCGGGATGGTCATCGAGTAAAACAAGCTCATCATCATGGTCGTCGTCATTGACAAGAATTGAGAGAACCTCACGGTCTTCTTCTTGATGTTCTTTTCTTTCTTCCAATGTAGCAAGCAGTTTTCTCTTAGCGTCAAGCATTTCTGCAGCTAATTCAACCACTTCAGACTCCGTTGGTTCTAATGTAATTTGATGATCAGCAGATGTGCCTTCTCCATTACTTGTAGCCGTATCGACTTTCTCAAGAGGCTTCCATCCTGATAGGACCATTCCGTCGGGTTCTTTCTTCTCATCGAAGTCGTCCCTGGATGATTGAGAAGCAACACTGAGAGCAGAAGCAACATACATTGCAGTGGGAACACTACTGTGGTAAGCTGGAAACTCGAATAAACAACTAAAGGGAAAAATTAAGAAGAAAGCATATGACTAAATATGATAAAGACTTTTCTCACTAAAATCTTTGACGACACTAAAGAGGTATGTGCACTGTGAATTCATGTTTGAATTCTTCAATCGTCATTTTCTTCTATGACTCATTCTGCACACCTATGACACTGAAGGTTTCAGTGAGCTGTCCCAGTTCCACAAACTATTCAATGGGAAGAACAAGATGTTTTTATCCACGCCAATCGCTCACATAGGCTTCTTGTGATGCTTCGATCAACTAGTTTCTACATATTCAAGGATTTCTACACAACAAATTGGATGTGTGTAGAGCTCAATCTTCGTTGAGAAATACATAGGATGCATAAGTATCACTCAGTATCGAGCAGTGTAACTTAGTATCATATGGCACAATGCACTTACTGGTCCTAGGCTAGGACTCCTAGCCTAGACAGGTATATTGTCACAAACTTCAAAGATAGACGGCACTTTGTTTGGCATTGTGCTCGAAAAACTTACCAAATAGCGCAACACAGTCTAGGGAGGAGGCATAAACAAGAGTAGGACTAACAAGAAAGAGTACTCCATGTAGAATAAGTTCAGAGTAGCAAGAAAAGACCTGTGTTTAATGTTTATATGACATTTTAACTCCTGCTGAAAATCTTCTATTGTTAGCATGGTGCCATCGGTAACTGGTGCAGGAAGGTCTGCTAAGCACTGAAAGATAAAGGTGCAGAACAAATTTGTAAGCACCGCGATAAATACGAAAATAATGCAGAAGAGTTGCCAACCTTGTCGAGGTTTAAGGCATAATTAGCAGCAACATCTTCCTCAAGATCATCGCCCACCTCATAGATAAGGGTGGTAGCTTGCATTACCATGGGGAGATCCATGCCCAATTTGACTTTGATTATCTTGTCAACGATATCTCTCAGTGTTGCTGTTCGAGTGTTGACTTCAAGTAGTAAGGGTGTCTGTTTACAATCAACATTGTTAAAGAAGACAGAAAAACAAAGAAAAGAAAATTGAATGGAGAAGGTCACCTCAGAACAGACATAACAAGATTTGTTCGGCTCGAATGGCTCTACGGGCATCAGAAGCATCTTTCTAGACGGGTGTTCAAGACAATATGTCATCCTGAATACTGAACATATCAATTGATGCCCCAGCAAGTTTGACAAAGTATCAAAGAAGAAAGTGCAAGTCATAAGTATGATACACGAGGCTGTTGTTACACACTAATCACCAAGTCAAAATAAATAAGCATCATCTTGCAGACAAGCACTGGTTAAACACCGTCACACAACTTATTGTTAATGATAAAATTATCCACAGAATGTAAACTTTCTAGTTTAGTATGCACATAGAGAAGGAACCAACCACATGAAATATCAAGAAAAGATAGAAGTGATTTTTGACCAATTTATCAAAAATTTGAACAAAATAGGTACAAAATTATATGTGCATATCACTTGACCAGTAAAAGTAGATTTTGAGTAAATTTCAGAATTTTCAAACATAAGTCCCTTCTTCAATGCAAGCGCCAAATGATTTTTGTAATATTGTTTTGAAATGGAAAAAAAAAACAAAATGATAAGTATTGACTGAGGATCATCAAAAACACACCTACAATTCTCAAAGTCTTCTTGGAGTACCTTGATTGCTTCGATCACAATCAAACCAGCAATAATAGCATTAGTTGTTGCAACAGCATGCACAATGTTGCCAGCAATTCCCTTAGAATCAAAAAGGCTATGTAACGGTATCCCAAAGCAAGATGCCCTAATATTTGCGGCGGCAGTAACAAATTCTAAAGACAATTGATCATCTTTGTCAAAGGTAAGGTTCCCGATATCCTGAAAGCCCAAACAAAAATCATAATCAGGCAACCTGAAAATAGAAGTCCAATTAACATATGATAAGCAAAACAATAAGGACCTTCTCTCGCTTCTCAATGAATAATTGTAATGACTCTAAGAACATTCTTGAATTCTCAGCAAGATTCCAAACCTCCTGTGGGTTGTTCAGACCAAGAAAGGGTAGGATAGACAATGACAAATCATCTGTCAAGCAGCCTTTTTCAGAATTAGTATTCTGCAAGATGAGTTTCTCAGGCAAAACATCTCTAAGAAAGATTGGTCTAGGTCGTCTTCTGTTTTTCCATGTTTCTTCATTAACCAAAGCAGCTTCAATGTTATATCCGAAAACATGGTCATAGATCTTTTTTCCATACTGCTTGGGATCCTCATCTGGGGCTAGCTTAAATATGTCTTCCATAGGTTTTTCTGAATTAGATGCATCATTGCTACGAACAAAGAGATCATTCTCTTGACTTTTATCACCAAACAATTTTGTGAAGAGCAAGTCCTTTGCCCAAACTATGCAGTGAATAAACTATAAAAAAATAAAATAAATGAATAAAAGATAGAAGTCGCTAGCCATTAAGGGGAAAAAAGCAAGAAAGCCATCTAGTAACAAAAAGATATCATTGACTCATGTGAGATCTCCTTCAACTAAACATTCTAATATTTATAAGTAAAATTCACAATACACATACATGAAAAGATCGTTAAGAGTAGGAGGGTTTGGGGTTTGTGATGTAAAATGATCCAAATTAATCACTGTAAAGTATATTGTGCAAGGATTTCAAATGGTATAAATTAATCAAGGCTAAAGTACTTCTCGCTTGCTTAAAAATTAAAACAAGTGTGATTTCCAGATTTGTTTTACTAAACCATGGTGCCGATATGCAGCTTCCATGTTGCAACAAGTTTACAACCTCTACTGTATCCAATGGTACGAGAACAGCCTCACTGAGATTTTAAATTAATGCTAAAGCAGTATCACAAAAAAATCACACAAGAGAAACTATGCGAGCAAAAAATTCAAAGGAGAGATTTCATGTCAAAGCAAATGTTGAGCAATAACACCTGGTGAGTATGGCTACCTATAAAAAGAATTAGAAAGGAAATAACCAACTTTGATGATAATGATAACCATCCAAAAAGATTTTGAGATTCAACCTTCGATGGAGTACTAGTGATTGTGCAGACAGGATAAGTCTTTGGCGTTGGTTTAGGTTGACATTCGTAGCACTCAGTTCTACCCTTAACATGAACAGTAACCTGGAGATGTGGAAAAATATATACATTGACCAAATTAAGTCATCAAGAAAAAGGACAAGAGTGTACTAATTAAACACCCAAAATTGTATGTGATTCACAGTAATACTGGATAAAAAAAAATGAGAGTAAACTAACATCTGTGTATCATAAACAGAAGGAGTGACAATACATACAGGAAAATCAAAATAAAAGGAGATTAACTAAAGCTTCAGGAACCAAATATTGTTTAAGTGTTGCCTAGTAGTTTGGAGGAGTGAGGAATAATAAAATTAAAGCTTGCATTTGATGAAGAGGCCAGGTCGTTTGCTAACCTATTAGCATCAAATTTGTTGAAGGTAATCATGAAAACACGTACTGGTGTGATGAAACAAAATAATTTGTTCTACATCCATAATGGTTGAGTTCACTAAACGCTTAAAACATATAAATATATATTGAAAATAAAAAAAAAATCAAGATGAAAATGGATAGAATGGAATGTAGTTGTTCATTCATAACGTTCACTGAACCGTGATGCTAGAAACAGAAGGGACTAATGCACATGATACAGTCACAACAATGAGAACCAAACACCAGTAATATGTTATGTAAGAGAATGAATAAGTTTATTATAACAAGCTGTGGGCTAGCAAATGGCATCCATGATAAACCCATTCTTGCAATACATGAACACATTTTGAAAATGTTAAGAAATTTAAGGAATCACGTCTTGGTTTGACATAAGACATTTCAGCTTAATCTTGAAAAACATCTGACAAAATTCAATTTATTATTCACATTGTTTATGTATGGGAACTAAATTGGTTTGGAACTATATTGTTGATACTGTTAGTGTGAGTCATTCCTTGAAAAAAAATACATTTTATTGAATCTAGTAAATTAGCATGATCTAGTTAACAAATTGGAAGTTTGGAAACATGTGGCCACATAGATGCCATCTAGTGCACATGTGTGTGGATCTATAGGCCAATTGCAATATGATAGTGTGACTGCTTTTCAGAATAATATTCAAGAAGCTATCTTTTCAGTTGCTTTTTTTATGCAAATCCCAACAGCAAATTTGCAAGAGGGTATTGACATATTTCTTGTGAATGAATCTGTTTTAGAGTATACCAAGAAAGAAGTAAAGAATGCACTAGGAAAAGGCATGTTGCAAAATTGTGCACTATGAAATACTCTTCATGAATTATCATCAACAAATACTCAATCCTACCTGCCCTAAAAATCCTGTTGTTCCACTTTCAACCAAAGGGACTTCAGCAGCCAAACAAAGACGATTAACATGCCGTCTAGCATCCAGATTATCCAGACCATTTAATACAACATTAAATTGCTTTAAAAAATTTACATTAAAGTCAGGATCCTTCACATTTGCATGGTGAGGTGTTATATTAATGTGAGGTACAAACTTCAAGACAGCATCTCGAGCAACCTGATATCAACAGAAATGTTATGAAAGATCCAGCATTACAACAAGTACATTGTGCAGTAGGACTGAAGAACAACAATTCAATCAACATACTTTGGCCTTGGACTGTCCCACATGCTCTTGTCGATATAAAAATTGTCTATTCAGGTTACTGACTTCAATGGTGTCCATGTCAATCTGCATAATCCAAACAACACTGAGATGCACAATAATAGCTAACATAAGAAGGTATAGAAAAACTACTACAAGTTTAAAACTCCAACGAGATGACAAATTGTATCACAAACTACTTTTCTTTTTTACTTTCTGTAGATAGTACCTAGTTCACAATCCAATTTATTGGAATTGTGACAAGAAAAAGATAAAAAGCAAGAATAATTGAAACATGCAATTAAAACTAGTGAAATGTGATAAAATGGAAGGTAGTCTCATTTCCTAAAAGAGAAAGAACCAGAGTGGAATATCTTGGTGTAGTAACCAAACATTTTTATCGGCAAAGCCAGGATGATGTTATGATAGTTTTGATGTAAAATCTACACCCAACATTATTCATTAAGGTGAGTGTCAGAACTAAATAGGAGCAAGATGAACTCACAAGAACTCATAGGCATTTTCTCAATGTGGTCTTTTTTCGAAATTAGATTTCTTCACGGCAGGTTGATCTCTCATACCATTTTTGAAATCAACTAATACCCCATTTATTCTAGAGAAAAAACTGTCAAATCAAAGCCATCAATTCATACCAGGCATAAAATAGAAGTTCAACCATGCATCATTGCCAACATGAAAGCAAATCTTCCTTTGTTCTCATTAAAAAGGTAAGGATTTAAAATAATGAACAATTTTTGGAAAATAAACCCAGCCATTGCTCACCAATAAAATCTAGAACTTAGAAAAGCTAAAAAGTTAAAATTATGTGATATTTCAATTATCCAGATTAATCTGTGCTAATGCAATGCTTTTCACTTGGTCAATGTGTAGGGAAAAAATTTATTGAATCTTTTAAAATGTCATACAAAATTCCATGCAAATCACCAAGAATCAATCAACAAACTAAAGCAGAAGCATACCTGAATCCGCTATAAGGGCCTCTTTACATAATGATCCAACACAATGAACATATTAAATGGAACTTCATCCCAATAGAATGATTCTGCCAAACCATTTGGCATGCTATTGGAGCAAAAGGTGATATTGCCCACTCCAAGCGGCTCAGTATTGCCGGTCCCACAGCAAGATACAGGTGGGAAAATCGCACAGGGCATTTTGCCCTAGGAGCATGGCTAGTTCAACAGATTAATCGAACAGAAAACTCTTTGCTTCATCAAGCAGTGTCATAAATTCTAATTTCCTCTGACCTCCCAAAAGAATCATATTTAAGTAATGCGACAAAGTGATGAAGAAATATGAACATTACCTCCTTTTCCTAAAACCCATAGTTCACAGCCTCAAAAAAAAAAACGATCACCAACCAATTTTATAAACAATAAAACAAAATTCTAAGTCGAAGGCTAGTTGATTACTATGTGAATATCCTGAAAGCCAGAAAGCGCGAGGGTCTTCAGCAACTCGCAGCCAATGCCGCCCGCACCCACCATAAGAACCTTCGCCCGCTGCGCCCAAAAAAGAAATCAGGCACTAAACCCGCCTAAATTTCCACCTCAACCACCCAAAAGAAAGAGCAACAGAAGAGAACTGCACTTCAAGATCGCACCTTAATAGCCTCCGCCTTCGAATCCGAACCCATGGGAGCTGAAGTACCGGGAATACAAGCAGCGAGCAAAGGTAAACAGTGAAAACTTTGTTAAATAACCAGGTTATCAACACTAACCTTCAACCAAACATGGATGTACTCATGCAGGGGAAGACGAAGAGGCAGCTGAAGAACCTTCCGAAGAAAATTATAAAGTAGAAGAAAAACAGAGGGAACGCCGCCCGGTCTAATTTAGCCTGTGCGCCGGATAAAAAATGAACCGGGTTCATCCCCGGTCTAGTTCATGGATTAAACTTCTTGATTAACTATTGTGGCAAATCACTTATACAGTAATAATGTTCTACTCTCTTCGTATCCCGGGACCGACTCTAAAAGGGTTATATATATATATATATATATATATATATATATATATATATATATATATATATATATATATATATATGCGGGCTGAAGAAGCTGGGTGGCAAGATGTAGCGAGTCTGAACGACTCTCTTTTCGGAGCTCCCGAGACCCTCTCGGGAAGGGGATCCCCCAGGCCCACGCAGGGTATATATATATATATACGCGCGCGCGCGAGGGCTGAAGAAGCTGGGTAGCAAGATGTAGCGAGTCTGAACAACTCTCTTTTCGGAGCTCCCAGGACCCTCTCGGGAAGGGGATCCCCTGCCCCGCCCCCCCCCCCCCCCCCACGCGGTAAACACGCCTCGGAGATCAAATCAGAAAACTCTCTCCTGGGATCACCTCGGGAAGCCGGGCCTCGAGACCACCTCGAGGAAGCGAGTGCCCAAGCCCCCCCGGCCAGAAGACCTTGAGATCACCTCGAGGGAGCGAAGCCCAAGAAACATTCGACTACAAGTAACGGTCCCCCTTTTCTCAGATCTGCAGATAATCATCACCAATTATCGCGAAGTCATCATGACCCCTAAATGTCGCAACGAGTCGTCGACGTCAATTGAACTTAATGACGGCGTGGACTGTTTCAAAGATTAGCCGGTAACCGACAAATGGGGGACGTGGCACAGATCGTGGGGACGCACGAAAGCAGCCGTTGCAGGTATAAAAGGTACTCCAACCCCTCCGATAAGGGGGTTACGTATTTTCTACTACTCACATACTTTCTTGCTTTCTTCTCATTTCCTCCATCGAGGCACTAACTTGAGCGTCGGAGTGGGCTCCGCCGGACAACCTCTGGTGCGTTCCACTAATGCTCGTGTTAATCTCGCAGGGTATGGAGTTCCTCCTCTAGTGTTAGCATCCGCGTGGGCTGAACCCTGGTGACTGACCGTCGACGTCGATTCCTTCCGGCACTATATATATATATATATACACACACACACGAATTTACTTTGCTACGGATTACTCATCGTACAACGCTGTAGACTCAAGACGTCTATATTTAATACGTGTGCTCATATCAACTCTCAAGCATCTGTATTCAATACAGGCGCTTGAAATATTTTGGTATAATGATTTAGAATTTTTTTAATTTAAAAGTTGAGTTATAACGGGTTTAAATTAATAAGATTTTTTTAGATTTTTCTTTTGGATTATAGTGTTCAAACGAAAATAATTTAAATATTCACAGAATATATTATATATATTTAGTATTTAAAATTTTAAAATTTAAAGATTAGATTACAACGGATTTAAGTTAATATATTTTTTTATAAGATTTAGATTTTTCTCTTGATTATAGTATTCAATATTAAATAAATTTAAAAAAAATAAAATGACACATATATCAGTAGAGGCGTCTGTATCATTGATCAGCAGTGGAAAATAAATAATATATATATATATATATATATATATATATATATATATATATATATATTTTGATTAATTCTGAAAGTATTTGATCCCATAAAAAATTAATTTTATCCGTCGTCCAAATAAATCAAAAAACACATCCAACAAATAATCCATTAATTTAATATTTTTTGAGTCAATCGCCCGTTTAAAACAAACTGACCTATTTAATCTGTCAGGTAGTGTAAACTAACTAACAAGATAAGTCATTCCTCATCCGATTGAACTAGTCCTCTCACTCGGATCCAAACGCCTAGTCAGGTCACTTTACTCAATCCCACTATATATATGTGAATACTAAATAGAGTAAGAATTATATTATTAGAGAATGAAATAAAAAAAGATCAGTTATAGCTCAAGTAACATACAAAATAACTAACTCCTATTATCGCAGAATCCATGAAAAATGATCTCTGAATTCCTTTTTGCTAGTATATATGAACATATCATTGAAAATTCATATGGAATAAAATAAGTATCTCTACCAACCAAAAGCCCCTAAGCTGTTGCCAAGAAATGGATCATAACAATAAACATCTCGTTCATAGATACGTATGCATAGAAAATGGTTAAACATGGTGTAGAACCATTATATGAAATATTTACATAGAATACACATAAACAAAAAAGACCATTAAAAATACAAAAAGTTATGCAACAAAGTTAAAATTCAGCTTCGCAGATTGGGAATCTTGAATCGCACACGTGCTATCTACATGAAACTAGTACAGGACCCCCTTTAAAGTCTCAGACTTAACTTTTCTTGCTTCCCAAGTAAATTTTTACTTGCCCTTTTAGTTGCCAAGTGCTTTTTCAATGTCTTTCTGAAAAGAATTGGAGAAGAAAATCAGAAAAGCGAAAGGTAAAGATAAACAGTATGGTCGCTTTGAACATGATTTCAATACCTCGATGGATCGGGGGGCTGTGGTACTCCCATAGCGAGCAAGGACCTTGCCATCCTTATCGACCAGAAACTTAGTGAAATTCCACTTGATTCTGTTTCCGCAAAAACCGGGTTTGCTTGCCTTGAGAAACTGGTAAACTGGTGCTGTCGCGGGGCCGTTCACTTTAACCTATATGAATGGCATCCGAAACATCTTTTACACAGATACGGAGGCTTATCGTTAATGATCAGTAGTTAAAGATGCATGAAGAAGGGAAAGAATGAGTAACTTCATCAGTTAGATTTACATTTCCGGTAATAAAATAAAATAAAATAAAATAAAACTTTGCAAACAAAGCACACATTAGCTATTGAATGGTAAAAAGTTCCTTTTTCTCTTTAGTGAATTAGGTATTGATTGCAAATATTCAAACTCAATGTGGTTTTCAGTGATAAATGCGGAAGGCTAAGATGATGATTGGACTACCAGTGAATTTGAAGTGGATGGTTAGTTGTTCAGAGAAAGTGATAATTGTTGAAATTTTGATAACAAGATTATGCTTTCTACTTCATCAAAGTACAAATTTACTAAAAAATAACTCACAGACCCAAGCAATTTGACAAATTTTAACTTTAAATTATCAAGGTATTCAGCCATGTATCTGAAGAATCATTGTCATGAAGAACCTCTGGAGAGAATCAATGATACCAGATGTAATATCTGAAGAACGTGATCCTAAAAGAGGATTTGCAGATCAAAAGATGATAATCAATAACATCTAAAGAGCTAGGAATTTACTATTCACCATTTGTTTGACCCTCCTTCATTTTAGTTTTTGATACACAATTCTTCGCCTAAGCATGTCTACAAAATTCTCCAGAATGTCAATTATACCGACCTCCAAGTGATGTTATAATTGCTATTAGTATGCATTAGCATGATAAATTGTTTTAAAAAAAAATAGATGCTGAGGATAGGAAAAAGCATGACTAACAAAACTCAAGTACTGAGCCAACCACCATCAGTCCAATGCTTAATTGGTAGGAATAGGAAAGTTTACATAAATCAAGAACCATTAGAGTATAAACGAGGGTTATCAGAAATTGAGATCCATAACCTATAGAAACTTCTGAAATGTTTATTCATAAACAGTTATTGTACCAACCATCTGATGTTGCTTCTAAGACACTGTTCACATCATTATATCTTCTATTAGCAAGAAAACTTACTAGATAAATAAAAAAGCATAATATTAAAGGAAAGGTAATGAAAAGTTGAAAACTGAATGATCTGCAGTCCTTCTAAAATAACTACATTTGTTCATGCAATTGGATTTTCCATGTTTGAGAAGAATTCATGATATGTTAATGTCACACACACTGTAATGATGTACCTAAATGAGAAAACTACCATATAAATTTGTGAGACTCAAACACTGCCCAAATGCTTAAGCCCAACTTAATAGTAGCTCACTCACCTAAGCTTTTAAAGCTTCTTTATTATCCCACAACTTACTAAATTTGAAAATCACACCAACCATAAGAACATAATGATAATCAGATGAATCAGGAAAAAATAATATGGTACTAAATTATCAGATTTTTAACTGTTCTCCTAATCTATTCTTTAAAATCCATTTATGAGTTAAAGTATAGTGATGTTCAATTAATTTACACATGTTGCCAACTTATCCAAGTTAGGATGGGATGAGTGATTAATTTACTAAGAATTTTTGATCATTTTAAAGAACTGTAAATTTCATCTTTTGTTTGATGCAACTTGGGTACATACGGTGATCCTGTCAGTAAGTGAAGTAGGTTGCTCCGCGATGACAGGCTTCGGATCTTGACCAAAGGATGACTGCTGAGTCGCCAACCGAACGCTAGGAGAGATCGTCGACCGGGTCAACACTTGGCGATGATCTATCGAGTTCCCCTCCGGGCGTCCGAGGGATCTGCCGAAGAAGCCTCCTTCGTGGAGGACAAGGACTAGCCGAGCGGAGTTCTGACAAGGGAGCTACGAGAGAATTCCGATCCCGGCAGAACTTCCGGCGAGTGGTGGATGAGAACTGTTGATCCCCTTTTCTTCTACCCCAAGAGCTTTTATATAGGCTAGATAACCGACAAGGACTGGTCCCTGCTACCAACGAATCTATCAGCAGGCCTCTGACAGTTGACAAGAAGGTGACCGAGCCCATCCTAGTACCATGTAGTCCTCTGACCTAACGATATGATCGCTCACCTTTCATAACTGCCTGTCAATTCAGGGGGCTAACGTAGCCTTACTGTCTCCTAGTGTAAATATAGAGGTACGATCGCCAATCTTCCATAAATGTTCGTCACCTCAGTGGGTCCACTTTGTCCTGTTGTCTGACAGGGAGGTCTACTGGGTCCTTCGCATTTCGAGAGGCACTCGGCGATATCTTTCACGGCTCGCGAATCCCCGGGCCCGACCGGCTGCCTAGTCTCAGCCGACCGGATGCCCGGGGCCAGCCGACCGGTCACTCTTGGTACAACTGCTCGTCTGGTATAAGCCGGGCTGGCAGGCTGGCAACGACATTCCACGTGCATTAGGAATCCAGCCCGGTCGTTGGGCGCCTCAGTCCAGGGAGAACACTTCAAGTCGGTCGACTCCCCCCGCCTCCCCCCCACCAGGCTCGACTGACTCGCCCTCAGATTGGCCCCCTGTTGACTGCTCCGTTCTATGAGCTCTGCCGAGGGTTAGATCTTCATAAACTCCTTGTCCGGGCGGGCCCACATCCTCATCCGGATTATCCCGAATCACATGTCTTCCCTTCAAGTCTAGTCGAAGGAGATGTCGGGAGCTCTGACTAGACTCCCCGACCAGGCACACCCAACTAGGATAGCTGTGTTGTTCCCCATACCCTGAACCGACGGTTTTGTTGTTTCTGAGGCGATGCCCATGCCGTTATCATGTCAGGCGTCTCTTCGGTCTCATCACTCATTTAATGCTTACACGTAGCATCCCCCCATTGAGCGCTTCTGTTGACGAGGCGTCGCCCCGCCGGAAGCCACGCGCGGTGTCAAGCGAACCTTCCCAAGGCCAGTTGTTGCTTGGCGGCCACGAACGGTGGATATCACACCCCGCCTTTTTTCCCTCCTGCCATCGGATGACTCCCCTGCCTCAGGCACCCCTATAAATAGCCCCCAGGGTCCACCTAGGTCATTTTCAACATCTGCCTTTCCTCTACCACACCTCCTTCGTCACTGTCTCCTTCTTGTCCGTACATCCTCCCCGGTCATGCTCCCTAACCCTCCTTCGGTCAGCATAACCCTCGGTGAGCTTCCTTCCCTTTTACTTCGGTTGACCTTTTCGCCCTGTCTGATCAGCTTCTTGATACCTCCATGGCCGCCCTTGTAGCTATCCCAGGCATGTGGTACACCACTTCGGTGTCCACCATGGGCAGTCATGATTTTGACTCCCTACGAGAGGAATATCATGTGCCCGAGGGCTACCGCCTGATCATCCCAAACCATCACGACCGACCACATCTGCCCCCGCTCGGATTTTTTATTGTCTTCCGTGACCAATTTATGGGTGGCTTAAGGTTTCCCTTGCACCCTTTCATCGCCGAAACCTGTAGGTATTTCCAGATTCCCCTCTCTCAGTTATCTCCCAACGCTATACGGATGTTATGTGGCACCGTCATCCTCTTCACCCTCTATCGCGTGCCCCTCCGACCTCACATTTTTCATTTTTTCTACTACCCTAAGAAACAGGAGCCCGACAACTTCTTCTTCCAAGCCCGGGCCAAATCCTCCTACTTAGATAAGATTCCCAGCTCCAATAAGGGTTGGAAAACTCACTACTTCTTCATAAATACCACTCCCGCTCCCAGTTGGCCGACCGACTGGATTGAGGACCTACCCCCCCCCCCCAGCCAGTCGTCAGGAAGAATTACCGATCTGACCCTGAATGTGAGTTGGCCTTCTCCCGGATCAGGGGCCTTCGCTTCCATGGTATTTGCCTGCTCAACGAGGCGGCGTTATATATTTTTGGTCTGAGTCAGACACCTGCCGCCCTGCCCGGTTCTTTTGGTGAGTCACTCTTCCCCTTTCGAGCACCTTTTGCATTGACTTTAAGTTTTTTCCTATTTTACAGCTCAAATGATATGGGACGCGACTTTCGAGGAAATGCTCGGGCTGGAAGACGCCGAGCTGAATGCCCGGGCGGCGTACGAGCTGGCCAGGAGAGCAGCAGCACCCCCCCCCCCCCCCCCCCCGGCCGAGGCGACTTTAGGAGAAGCTCCCTCAGATGAGGGGACCCTCCCGGTCGGAGAAAGCCCCGAGCCGTCCACCTACACTGCCCCACTAGAAGAACTTGTTCGTGGGGGAGCGGAAGAGCCACGGACACTCCTGTGCTCTCCGCAGCCGATCCTTCCTCCCGAATTCGCCGAAGGAAGAAACGCCGCTCGGCTGGTCTCAGTACGTCCTTGGTCGCGAAACTGGTGAGTGAGGCCTGTGATCTGACGACCCCCCGGCTCCCGTCGACAGAGTCAGGGCAAACGCTTGCGCACTACTTTGCCCGGGTCATTACTGCGCACTGGAACCGTTTCCTTCTCACACACCCACCCAGAGGGGGCTTTGGCCCCGAGTTGACCGGGAGTCAGCTTTCTCCCCTGGACGCGGGGGCCCCCGGCACCTCCATGAGTCCCCATCCGTCGCCCGCAGCCGAACCGATCGACCGCGCGCTCGTCCACCAGGATGTTCCCACAGCGGGCGCAAGTTCTTATGCGGCACCTATTCAACCAGTGAGGCTGCACGAGGAGCTGGTGGCCTGCTAGGATCAAGGAATATTGGCTACTCACCACCGAGCCCCGATCGACCTAGCCGATAGTTTTTTCCTCGACGCTACTCAAGTAATCCCCCACATTCCCCTATATTCGACCAATATCCCTCATGTATTAATTTCTTGACCTTTCATACCTTTTTTCAGTTCTGGACGGTCTACAAGGGCGTGACTCAGTCCATGGTGTTCAACGCTAGGAGACGACGAGAAGCAGAACGACGAGTACAGGAGCTGGAGACTACCTTGGCTCACTCGGCCCTGCCATCCGGTGGCGAAGGGACCAGCCTTTTGTGCTCGGAGGTCCTTGAACTCAAAGCGTAGTTGGTCGATGCCAACGAGCGTCTTGAGGTGGAAAAGCGCCGATCAGAGACAGTCGAGCGGGCGGCGACCTAGGCACTCAGCCGGGTCGACAACTTAGACAACCAGAAGAAAACTGTGTTGTCCCGCCAAGCTCGCGCTCGATCGGACTTGGACAAGAAAACAACAGAAGCAAAGGCCTTGTCCGTCCAGCAGAAGGGAATGACTGCTTCCTACAACCGAGTTCAACTGGATCTGACTAACAAGGACCTCGAATTGACCGCCAAAGACTCCGACCTGACGGTCAAGGAGACGGAATTGCTAGCCAAGAAGGAGAGCTGACGTGCCCTAGAGGACCAACTGGCCACTCGGACCGCCGAACTCTCCACCCGCGACGCAGAGTTGACTGCCCTGCAGGAGGAGCTCTCCATCATGAAGGCATCTCAAGCAGAGTAGTCTGCTCGATTGGAGACACATCGCTTGGAATACATAAATTCTCCAGCCTTTGGCCAACAGCTCGCTCGGCGGACGACCAACATGTTTAAGTACGGAGTAGAAAGCGCCATTCAGCAACTGAAGGGAGTTGGACATCTACCCGAGGACTTGCCGCCGAACGCCGTGAAGCTGATCCAAGTCCGGGAGCTCCTCCCATTGGACCTTTTTAGTCCCTTTATTTAAGGCTTTTACTTGTACCTTAATTTGATGATGGTATGTGACCTTTTAACTACCTTAGTTTGATGACGGTCTGTGACCTTTTGTTAACTAAGTATTTTGGAAATGGAATGCTCCTTTTTTCTTTATGTACTAATGTTGCCCGAAGTGCCTAGCTAACTCTGCTCGTGATCGTGCTTGTCCTCCTTGTTTTCGGGGTCCTTCTCCGCTGATTTGCCAGGGTCAGAGATTTGGACATCACCTCGAGCAAACAGATAGGGATGTGGGCAGCCACGCCCAGTCGGGCCGGGGGTCGGTAGATTCGTGGGAGCCTGACCCGCTTATAACTAGCATGCGGGCGAGAGTTTGGACACCGCCCCGGGCAGACCAATATGGACATGGGCAGCCACGCCCGGTCGGGCCTAGGGGTCGGTGGGTTCGTGGGAGCCTGACCCACTTATAACTTGCACGCGGGCGAGAGTCTGGACAACTGACCCGGGCAGACCGATACGGACGTGGGTAGCCACGGCCAGTCGGGCCCGGGGGTCGGTGGGTCCGTGGGAGTTTGGCCGGCTTATAACTCGCACACGGGCGAGAGTCTGGACACCGCCCCGGGCGGACAGATATGGACGTGGGCAGCCACGCCCGGTCGGGCTCGGGGGTCGGTGGGTTCGTGGGAGCCTGGCCCACTTATAACTCGCATGCGGGCGAGAGTCTGGACACCGCCCGGGCGGACCGATATGGACGTGGATAGCCACGCTCGGTCGGGCCCGGGGGTCGGTGGGTTCGTGGGAGCCTGACCCACTTATAACTCGCACACAGGCGAGAGTCTGGACATCGACCCGGGCAAACCGATATGGACGTGGGCAGCCACGCTCGGTTGGGCCCAGGGGTCGGTGGGTTCGTGGGAGTCTGGCCCACTTATAACTCGCACGATACGATACCGAAACTGTATCGTTTTGGTCTAGTACCGAAACCTCGATATGTGTTGAGATTTTAAACCTTGTTTCTTGATATTAAAACCACAAGCTGGGCCCATTATTATCACAAAGACCCGCCATGCTACCTCATATTGGTGTAGTGGATGCGTTGTCTAAAATGATTCCCTCATGATAATCAATTGTAACGAGTTGGACGTAAGTTTGAACAAGTTTTTTTTTAAAAAAAAAACAAAATTAAAATAATTGTTTTGTTGAACTGTTATGGACTCAAAGGACATGGGATATTTCCATAGTTGGAATTGTTTATTAGTACCCAGAGTCTTTTATCTCTAAACCATCAGATACCTATTCCTTCAGGAGCATTACATCTCCCTTGATTAAGAGATCCCTTCTTTTCTCATTTCATCACTACTAATAATTGGTGCAAATCAAACATGCACCGGATTGGTCATCTCTTTCTTTCTCGTCTACTCTTAAGGGTATTAAGATTGTAGAATTATTACACTAAGTTGGTTCAAATGAGTCAAATTGACAAGAAATAATATGCAATGCAAATGCATGTTGGATGTACATGGAGTCATGAAGCACATGTAAATGTGGTTCAACCATGCAATGTCGCTACAAAGATGCTGGCAAAATAATTCTATTTATAAAGAGCTAAAGATGATACTGCCTTGCCAGGTTTTCCTGTCTCTATTGGTTGTATTAAACTGAAGTAATACTAAAACTATTTTTTTATAATAGACTGCGACGCCACAATGATTTATAAGCTCAAATCATAGCCACAATAAAATAAGAAAATAACAGGAGAAAAGGACCTAACAATCCTACAACTCTAAAACTTTACCTTATGAAAAATTGGATAATCAGCTTTGAACATTGTACAAGCATACTCCTGTATTTTTTGAACATCCCAAGGTTCTTGTCCCAAGAACTGATTGCATGGAAATGCTAGAATCTCAAAATCTGGACATATAAAAACTTGGTTCAGAGAATAAGAAAATAAGGAAAGAGTATTCTATCATAATCTATGAGAACCTTAAAATTTCACAATCCACATTCAAGAAACAGCTTACAGGGTTGAGTTACTAGCCATTGAAACACAGCGAAAAAAGTCTTTTACATCAATCAAATCAAACTGCATGTCATGTTACCCTGAAACTAATAACTCAGAAAAGAAATGGACATTATTTTCCCTGCAATTAAGATGACGTAACAACTATCTAGGACAAAGCAGCCAGAAAGATTATCACCAAGAAACATATTTTTTTTTTTCATTTGTATCATTTATGAAAAGGAAGTAACCAATTAAACATTGCAAGATAGTCAATATGTAGGTACAATGCCAAAAAATTTCTTATTGTCTAAACACCAAGCAGTCAAAAGATTGTGTTCCTCCTTTTTCCCATCCAAACAAGTAAGTTCACTGCTCCCAGCAAATGTTATTTATTTGCATGAATAATAATATATTTGGCAGAAGTTAATTGTAAAAATAATTAAAATATTCAAAACCATGTTCATTTTCTAATAGAATTGAACTTGAAAAAGAATTAATTATGTGTACGAAAAGGGCAAGAGCAATTTTTCAGACACCCGGAATGTGTGGTCTATCAACAAATTCTTACAACACTACTTTAGAGTTAAAAAAAAAAAATCAACGTGATCGTTCACATTCAAGATACAGTACCATGGTGCATGTTGTTTGTAGATGATATTGTTTTGATAGACGAAACACGTGAAGGAGTAAATGCTAAACTAGAATCTTGGCAGAAAACTCTAGAAATGAAAGGTTTTAGGCTTAGTAGAGTAAGACAAAATATATAGAATTTAAGTTTAGCAATATTAGACGTAATGAGACAATTGTTAAGATAGGAGATGATGAGTTGTCTAAAACTGAGAACTTTAAGTATTTAGGATCATTTTTTCAAAATGATGGAGGGATTGAGAGAGATGTTTTACGTATAATACAAACAGGATGGTTGAAATAATGGAGGTTAGCGTTGGGTGTTTTATATGATCGTAAAGTACCTCTAAAACTTCAATGGAAGTTCTACAAAACGATAGTTAGACCTGCCATGTTATATAGTGTTGAATGTTGGGCTATGACTCGAGCACATGAGCAAAAGATGAAAGTTGCAGAGATGAGGATGTTAAGGTGGATGTGTGAACATACGAGGATGGACAAAATAAGGAATGAGAGCATTAGAGAGAAAGTCGGAGTTGCATTTATTGAGGAAAAACTTTAAGACACGTTTGAGATGGTACGAACATATACTTAGACAACCAATAAATGTCTCTGTTAGATGATGTGAAACTATGATAAATACTCACATTAAACGACGGAGAGGAAGGCCAAAAAAGACTTGGTTGCAACAATAAAACAAGATAAATTTTATTTAAATATAGATGATGATATAATAATGGACATAGCCCAATGGCGTAAAAAGATCCATATAGCCGACCCCACCTAATGGGATAAAACTTGGTTGTTGTTGTTGTTTGATGAGTTGGTGGTAAATATTTAGTACGCCAAAATTCTCAAATTACCTTCCAGATAGACTGAGTCTTTTTCTTAACATGATCCATTATTACAACTATTTTGTAATAATAAACAGTCAATTGTATCATTGTTCAACATTCATACCAACTTAACGATGAACAAAAAGTTTGATAAGCAGGACTTTCAAAATAATTTCCATTCATAAGACATAGCAAAAAAAAAAAAGGGTCCAGCTATGAACCTAACCCAACAAGAGGATAAATAACTGAAGGCATAGGGGGAAAGTCTAGAAAGACTTATAGTGATAGTGATAAAATTAGAGTGGCAAATAATGATGTATGATTGTTGGAGTTAATTAGTGAACTCAATAAATCTCAAGTACATAAACTACCTGCTAGGATATCAATTAGCCATATAATCAATTAGTCTTTACAATGAGTATTTTTAGCTGCTAGGATGTCTTTGAAGAAGTGTCATCAAATAAGTTGTTTAACCTTAAAAACACTTAATCAGCCATGTTATTATTTCTTAATTTTATCCCTGAGTAAAAGAAACATGTCTTGGTTTTCTTTTCACCATTAAACTCTTCCCTCATTCTACTGAAGTCTTATTATTTGTCAGTACGAAAGTTCTAAGATAAATTTTATCCAACATGTTCGTGCATGCAGGCATTAGAGACTATTGTTTGTCTCTTTGAATGCTTAGCACACATACAGTAGGCAAGATCTAAAAGTTCTCTCCTTTAGTCCTTTTTTCCTTGCAACTTTTAATTTCAACGTACAGTTGGAAAGTGTATTAACTCGGATATTAATTTAACTTCTAAGACTTACAAAAAGATAGAGCCTTCACCAAAAATTATTCATCATTATGTCAATCATTCCATGAAAAGAAGCTTTTGATTGGAATACGAAAACACACCTTTTCCTTTATACTTGTTATATAGTTCCGTCAACTGATTGTAGTTTTTCTCTGTGAATCCGCTGTCAAAAATAATCACAATAAAAATATCAGTTCTCCCCACAAACCATCATAAAAAAAGAAGGCTTAAAAAAACAGTAGATCACGATCCCAAGAAACTTAAAAATGTTATGATGATAAGAATGTGGCACCATTTGGAGGCGACATTGACGACGAGAAGGACTTTGCCCTTGTAAATCCCTAAATTCACGTCCTTGCCGATACCATCCTGAAAAGAACAGAGAATCCCCAATTAACCCCCTCCCCACCCACCACCAAAAGACGGAACAATCGAACCAGACAACGAACGGAATCCGAAAGCGATTCATTACCTTGACGATGAATTCGTGAATGGAGGTTTCCTTCGGTGCGGATTGGGAACCACCCATTCCTCTGGACTACCTCCTTCGTCGCCTCTCCTCGCCTTCCGTCTCTGCGTCTCCTCTTAATCGGAACGAATCAAATACGAACGGCCTCAACTGTAAGCCATGGCGGACTATTAGGCTACTGATACGGGGTAATCAGCCGTGTAATTACATTACAAGATTGTTATTTTATTTGATATAATTTTAAAATTATAATATAATATAATTTGTATTATAAAAATTAATAAAATATTGTAATCTGAATTATCATGTCAACAATATATAATCTAGATTACGTTACAGTTTCATTACATTACAAACTGAATTACGTTATCACTAACCAAACGTAATTTTAGATGCGTGAATGGTCAATCACGCACTAATCCCAGCATTACTATTAGTATAACGGTACGTGAATTATAACATTTCTCGAAGAAACGGTAGATCATAAACAACTCTCAGCGATATCAATATTATAACGGTAAGTGAATTATAACACTTCACGAAGTAGATCATAAGCTGTTGTTTTATAGATTATATAACGCTGTGACGATATGATGGTAAATGGTAATTGGCTCCGTTTTGTCTGATCCTATTGTCATTTGGTTTAAGTATGAAAATGTCGGCCGTTATTTCCTTTGTACCGTTAGATAGTTAGATAAAACGTCAAAGTCACAGCATAAAGAGAGAGAGAGAGCGCGCGCGCGCAAAATTAGAAAGATGAGTGAGCGATAAGATTAGAAAGATTAGAAAAATAATTAACGAAATTTTTCAATTAAAGATTAGAAAAATAAAAAGTTTGTGGTGAGAAGATAAAAAAAAAAAAAGGTTGTGTAATCTCAAATCAAATTTATCCAGACAACTGTCGTGATTTCAATCGAAAAATAAAATCCGAAGACCAACCGACCCGACCCGAATAACCGAAAAACTGATTCAAACGTCTTTTTTTACCATTTACCCTATAATTCTTCACTTTTATCTCAATACTTCATATGATCATACTATATTGATATTAATATACATAAAAATATCTTAATTTTAATCGATTAAAAAAAATTCGTAATATTAATCGCCCAAATCCCGACCGAATCTAAATTTTCCCCGAACCCCGATTCGGGTTGATTCGAGTTGGGTCGTCGAGTCGTGTTGATTTTTGACACCCCTACCGGTGACAGTCTCAAATCAAATCTTATCCATGGCATTATTTGGTTCGTGATTTTTTATTTTAAAATGTAAAATCTGGAAAACAAACTCACCTCTTCAATTTATTAAGAGTGAATAATATCCTAGTGATAAATATTTATTTTAACTTTCGTATTCTGTTTTAAGAAATTAGAATTATTCTTCTTTTATCAGATTTTTAAGGAGTAAAAATTTAAAAGGTGCCTCTTATATTTTTTAATGGGCAAAAAATATATTAAAAAGACATTTCATTCTATTTTTCATTTTAAAAATACATTTATTCCAATGGCAGTTATGATTACAAACATGTAATAGTCAATTTTAATAACTTAATTTACACCTACCAACCATTATTATATTTATTACAGATGTACAAGTTTTAGTTACAAATAGTGTGGAAACGATATTCTTGTTAAAATGGACTCTTTTCTACCCTAACGGATTGCATCCTGAGATTAATAGGATAATTATTGAAACCCCAATTCTTAAATTTAATAAATTAATTTTAATTTTTTTAAAAAACTGTAATTTGAACCTGCCTGAAAGGTAAGGAACAGTGTTGCAATGCATCAATTTCAACCCGATGCATTACTACAGCGTTCGCATCTCAATCGCCACAACCACCAACGGTTTAACTTTGAACCAAAGCATGCAGTTTTTTAAATCATGAGCATCAAGAACATCAACAGCAACAAATCCACTGTCTTTTATTCTTTCTCAGCTTACAACCTTCCTAGGGTGAAGAATCGGTAACATACCGTCTTGGAATGCTGAGCAGATCCTTTCCTGTAAAAGGAGATGACCAATCATATGACCCGGACGAGTATGAAGAGTCATCGGTTGCAAGACTATCACCCTGTATGCCGATAACCGCTGAGTGTGAGTTCACAGCACGCTTCACCATTTTCCCACCCATGAACATGGTAGACCATGTCGAAGGCAAGTTGTTGATCTTGTGGGATGGCTTCATGAAATCTGTATCCATGCTCCAATCTATAGAGGTATAGTCGTATGTTGTTGACCCACTGGAACACCAGTCATCGGAGGATGAAGCAGACAGACCAGAAGGCAAGCTAGTAAGGAGACCAGGCGAAGAAGGTATGCCCGGTGACTGTGTGGATGAACTTGAAGGGTTGAATGGAGCACCCCAACCGGTTGGAAAGGACTCCACTGGATTAGAAGCAGCTCGGAAATGATTTGGGTTAATAAATTGTTGGGCAGTAGAACCATGCAAGCCAAGGTAAGATGAGCTCGGTATGAGACCTCCATTTTCCACCTTAATCATACCGTTCGGATACCATCCCGTGGAAGTCGGCGGTGATGTACTGGTGATGTTCGGGCTTGTAGATGCAGGGTTTTGTTTGGTATGAAGAGACTGAGGCCGCTGCATCACAATGACAGGCTCCCTCAATGTCACCGATGGCAGGTTAGGTTTCATTTCATTACTTGTCATCACATACCGATTGGCTGGAGGCACGGCTACCTGCAGAGAGGTTGGCAAAGGGTATGCCACAGATGAGGCAGAGCTACCATTTGACCACCTTTTATCCATGGAAGCAACCACTAAGGGTCTTCCCCAATCCGTCTTAGGCAGTATCCTTCTCGAAGACCGCAAAGTCTTATTCACAGATTCTGCAGCTCCGGTTGCAAAAGTTTTGTTATGACTCAAATCTTGTTCTTCTCTTCGTTGTGGAATGACAACTGGAACTGCTCCCTTTAGTTGAGGTCTTAATGACACATTTTGAACTGGCATTACCATCTTATTGTCAAGAGCCCCACTTGCTGTGGCAGAGTCATCTGCTTCTTCCAATTTCAATGGAGCAGCCTTTACTTCCTGCTTATGTGCCTTCAAAGTCTCTTCGCTCTTCTCTAAGTCACCCTCGCATGCAACAACAGCCCTTTCAACTTCCTGCTTCGTGCACTTAAATTTCATCTCCAAATCCGAAATCTTTACAAGCTCTGCAGTTATATCGATTTTCATGTTGACAGAACTGTCTATATTCGCTGCAATATGATGCTTGCTCTCTTCGCTCAGTTCAAGGAGCCATGAAATGGACTCTTCAACACGCCCTTCATTCTGTATAAGGGCCATTGTTGCCTCCTCAGAAGAGAACCCCATGGCCACAATTTTCTGAGCTAGCATCTCCAGTTTTCTAGACATGAGGTACCCACTACAGCGCTCATGTAGCTCCTGAGCACGTCTTTCCTTCTGCCGTTGATGCTTTCTCTCATTTTTCTGTCGAATCTTCTCCCGCTTGTCTGTGTCACAGCCAGGTATAGATTCAATGCGAGGTCCATTACTAGTGGTTTTCTCCTTTTGTTCATCTTCTCCAGAATCACCAGTGGTACTAACAGAATGATCCTCTGTTTCATCTATAGTTCCAAAACGTCCATTGTTTTGACCTGGCACAGAAACAGCGCTTGTAGTATCAAAATTGTGGAATGTGCCTGAATCTGGATTGTATCCACTTGACGGGACACCATTTCCATGGTTAACAGCCAAAACAGGCTTTGAAGAGACTTTGCCTTGTTCCTTGACTGTCTTTGCAGACAATTTCTCCATGGCCTTAGATTTGGAAGCCGGGGACATTTCTCACTATTTTAAGAGCAACTTTCCTGCATGAAATCATTAAAAATATTAATTGACAAGATCTCCATTAAATGGATAAGTGGCTCCGCACTATGAAACTAGCACAGAAACATAAACAGAAATAAGCAAAGAAGTAGCAAGGACTCATCTCACCACACTGCAAGTAATAGAGAAGATTATAAAATGAATAGTAGAACAATCAGATGTCGCCTAAATTCTTTTGCTTAACCTTCCTGTTGTTCCCACAAGAATTTACTCGTAGCGGTTCAACAACAAAAGTTTATGTACATAAAGCAATTTCTGATCAATGATTATTTTGTTTTCTCAATTACTGAGGTGCTAAAGAATCCAGATGAACTTTCAAGAAGGAGTAGAGGATTACAAACTCATCAACCGGCATCAAGTCGAAGGATGTAAGGAGTTCATAGAGAAGCATCGTAACCAATTTGATGGAATGCAAATATCCTCATCAGCCCTAGCAACTAAGGTCCTACAAAGGGAGCATTAAATCACGATATCAACCACAATGTGCTGTTGATGAACTCAAATCTGTGGCTCAGAGACCAGCTTCAAATATTGTCAACCAGAGCTTGAAGGCATTTTCCTCCAATGCAAGCCTCAGAGTAGTGTCACGTATACTGAATTCTGTCAATAAGGATAAACACAGTACCAATCCACAAGCACAATAAGATCAGGAATGTGCATAAATGAACAGGAAGGCTAAGTTGACACCGCAAATACAACAGCAGAGAGATGTCCCATGAGTCCATTAAGGCATTTGTAAACCACAATTATAGGAACAGATCTGCAAGTTGAATCAGTGGGAAAATGGGACATTATACCAATTTGAGTTTGGACACTGTCTGTAATGCACTAGATCAATGAGAGAAACAGACATTTCTTTATAAACTACACTAACAAATAAATCCATTGTTAATAGATAGTAAGGGCCTTAATTATTGGTCCCAATTAAGAATCTCTGTCTCACAGG
Organism: Boesenbergia rotunda; assembly: GCA_024364735.1. Lineage (NCBI taxonomy): Eukaryota > Viridiplantae > Streptophyta > Magnoliopsida > Zingiberales > Zingiberaceae > Boesenbergia > Boesenbergia rotunda. The sequence goes on from JAGFNQ010005001.1 coordinate 88,687, forward strand.
TAATGAATGTTTGGTTGATCAAACGATCCAACTCAAACCTTCTTCACCAACAAAGGTCAAGTTTTTTTTACTGATTCCTGAGCGTTCCAAAAGGAGGTTATGAAGAAAAGAACATCACTAAAATATGTACACATCTTGGTTTAAAGACTCCTTCAATGTCAATAATTTAGACTTTCCTGTGATGCACATACAACAAGTACTTCAATCCTAGATTAGCAGCAACAATATATTGAAAGGTTGTAGCACTACATATTTTGTTTGTGTTACAAACTTTGTGTGTTTAAGGACATCAAGCCATGATAATATTGTATCTTTTATTGCAACTATGTTGCATTAATAATACACAAAGGTCATCAAATTTTTGATGATGTAACAATGTGCCATTAGAACCAATAACTAGAAAAGGAGAACGATGCTTGAATCAATCATGAAACCTAGCTCCCTCATACCATCCATGGAGATTGTTCCCTCGAACGGGGCACAAGAAGTACCTAATGAGAAGCATTGGGCAAGTGTGTGGCATCCTATGTGTATGTTTCTAGGCAAACCCTAAGAAATAAATTCCAATTTCCACACTTAAACGACTACCATAGTTAGAAGAACATAAAGTACCTATTACTCTGTTTATTTAGTATAGAAGCAAGAAACCTGATACAATAATGATAAGAATGATATTGTTCCAGTGCACACCATAAGTTGGAAACCAGGTAATCATAAACAACAAATATAGTTTTTAGAAAAACATTTCCATAATAATCTTTTCTTTTTAAGGGCTACAAGTTTACAACACAAGCAGTAGCTTCTTTTATTAACTGAGATGGAAACTAGGTGACCATAACCTCCAATACTGGATTTTTCAATAAGTGTTTCACAATAACCCTTGACTTCTAGAATACACATGTTTTTCTTCTGTTCTAGATCATACAATGCTCCCTTTAACTCTTTCCACTTCAAATCGCTCCTTTTCCTTTTTGATGCTACTATCTCTAGCAAAGTTACTCTAGAATGTTTTCTTTCAACCTTGGTGGTCAAGATTACAATCAGAACCTTTAGATCTTATAATCTAAGCACGCCTAAGTGATCAACATCCAAGTAGAATCCGAAATAAGCTAGGATTTTATGAATATCTAATTCTTCGCTCACATACCGTTAGTACATGAGAACTCGTGGGAAAAGATGATTTTGTAACCATGTATCCCTAAAACTTAGGCTGAAAATATTCCATAAATCATGGAATACGATAACGTCGCTAGTTAGCATAAATCATGAAAATATTCTTTAAAATCTGACAAATTTCCAATAAACTTTACAGGAATTAGCTATGTGATCATATACCATAATGTACAGAATCATGAATTATCCATATAATAATTCATATAATAGTTATGATTCATCTTATAGAAGTTATTACTAGTTATATAAAGATTGAATACTTTAAAAATTGCAATATATTTTTCAGATATTTGCTATATGAGTAATTTTATTTATAATTCACGATATTTGAATTACAGTGTTTAAATGTTTATATCAATATACTATATTCATAGTCAATTCATATGATAAATGCCAAACATGGTTCTAAATATTTCAATAAAAGTTATAGGATCTTACAATCCTACATTTGAGCCTATGAACCTAATCCTGTACCTAAGTAGGATCTTCATCAAGACAAACTTGCTTGCAACTCCATCCGCTCTTAGTGTTAAGTTGGATTTACTTGATTGGATGATTAACAGAAGGTAGGGGAAGGAAAGACACAAATAGTTAAGACAAACACAATTCGAAGAGTAAATTCTTATTCTTTGAATAATACTTGCCTGCTATGAATTTCAAATGTCACTGTTAGTTGTTTCCTATACAAGATATTGTTTAATTTTTATTCATATAACAAATATGACTAAAGAGTCATAGCATGCTTATAATAATCATATTGTTGCCTAGTCTGCATTTCCATAGTCCTACTATTTATCAAAGAAATACAGTGAATCTACCTAAAATCTTAAAATATGAGCACATTGCTTTGTTCGAGGTAGCACCTAAGTTAGTGCTTAGAACATCAGAAAATTCTGAAATTAGTGATTTTGACAAATAATTCATAGAATAAGAACAATACAACATTAGCCTACAGAATGTTCGTGAACAATATGTTGTGATGCATAATTTGTTGAATCATTTCACATACAATATTCACTATCTACCAATCAAAGCCAAACAAGAGGGATGGTCAAACCGGAATATGGATCAGTAGATCAATTGAGCAACTACAAATCAACTGAGATATTTATAATTATGCATTGTTTTAGAAAGCAATCCATACAATTCATGTGTGCATGCAATGATTCACCCATATCAGATTGCAGATATAACCAGATATCACCTTTTATTTTTAAACTGGCCCAAAATAAAGTTAATTAATTAGCCCAACCTAATTTAATATCTTTAATAACAGAATAAGAATGAGACAATGTTTCAATTAAGATTAACTTAACGCAATAGGAAAGGAAGTGATTAGTTGGCTGAAATATAAAATGAAAAAATATAGTTAATTGATAATATAAATTTTAACAGAGATATTTGTATATATAAAATGAAAAAAAAATGATTGCTCGATGACAAATTTTAGCAGAGACATTTGTATATTGCATATGCCATAAGATTTAATTAGAAATTTTTGATAGCTAACTAGTTGATGAGTAGTTGATGATATGGATGTCGCATTGTATATGCATGCACCTTAACACCAAGATTTTAAGAAACTGAGATTCAGGAAGAGTCTCAGCCAAGACTTGCATTTCATGTATCAAATTCAATTTGGCCTACAAACTAGCATAATAAATAATCAGATGTGGAATATACCTCTCTATTGACTCATATTGAAAGCAAGAGATAATATCAAGTTTCCCATTTGAGAAACACATTGATGTGGAAGATTGGTTGCAGCTCTTGGGTCAATGTTGATCACAAGATGGAAAAATATAAAACCTCACCATCACTAGGCAAAAAATACGACAGTCAATATCTAATTTAGATGGCCGACAAGATTAACCAGATTATCAGATAACAGATCTCGTGCACAGACACTAAGACAAATCTATCATGCACGTTAAATATTTGTTAAATTAACATAGTCATTCAAAAGAGAAAAATATTACGGGATTTTTTATAATAATAATAACCCCGAACTATTCTGCCCCGATCTCAAACTTAATTATTTGGCACGTAGGTATATCTTCCATCAATAGCAAGAGAAATGGTCCTCAGGCAGAAGATCCAAATGCACACAATCACCATAAACGACCAAGCGAATCAAACGGATGCAATAAGGAATCGTAAGAAAAATGTCGGAAGATTCCATCGTACGGATGCCCATCTAATCCGAACGATCCAACACAAAAATGCGAGGCCACCGAAATGACAATCCCGCAAATTAAAGCGCACCAACCGAAGTCAGCCCGCCGGATCCTTCTCCCAAGCAAATCAGCCGAGAAATATACACATCGACTAACAATCACATCTCCCATGGGGGACCAATAAGTAGATCACCAAATCCACAAATAGCAATCACAATCGTCCGCATCTAGATCAAATCCATAAAATACTATAGAACAACCGAACACCGAAAAAAAACTGAGCGGGCGAACCTACGGAGACGAATCGGAGCGAAGTCCAGCTGAGGCAGGGCGGAGACGAGACAGGAGGCGCGATGGAAGGCTGGGAAAGGAAAAGGTAGGGTTTTGAAGGAACCGGAATGAATTGGGTGAAGGGACGAGAGAAGCCGATCGCTTTTCTTTTCTTTTTCTCTCCTAATTCGCTGCTGCTACGCACGGACGCGAACGCTTTATAAATCGGAATGGAGACAGTGGATTTTTGGGCTCCGCGTATTTACCATAAATACATAAATAAATATAACAAAAATTTAAAAAGTGCCCATTGTTTTTTTTATATTGTTAAAATAATATTCCATATTGAAAAATATAAACAGGCATGCATTAAAATGCTACAATATTAAATAATAAATTACTACAGATTTCTAAGTAATTGATTAAAACTACTTTAATATTAATTATTTTACCATAATTTATTTTAGCGTTACTTAAAATTATTCTTCTAACTTTATTAAACTATTTTAATTTAGTTAAAAATATTATAACATAAAATATAAAAAATTATTCTTCTTTTTTAGTATGTCTTTTAAAATATAAAAAAATTCCACGAGGCAGATTTTAATAAAAAGGTTAATTTAAATTTGATTTAACTTAGATTGAAACTGATAATTAAAATTGATAATTATATTTTCTACGATTTAGTTTAATTCGATTTAATTCCCAGTTAACTCCTGGATTCGGATCCATGTTAACTCAACCTGCTACCGCTTTCGATAATCAGGACGATATCAGTCATTTCACGCCAACGAAAACTCAAATTGCAACTCCTAGTATCTTCCAGTTAGCCTCCTAAGTTCGTAGCTCGGTTGGACATGAAGGATTTGGCGTTGTTCCTCGGATCCAACATATCGGTCATGTGTGCGGGGCGCACAACAGGAAAAGCAACGGAAGCGGTGGTGCGCAGGGCACTGGCCAAGCCCAAGCCTTACAGGAGGAAGACTTGGTAATCCAACGGATCTAGCATGCACACAAGGCATGCTAAGAAGCGGACCGACGACACGCGGGATGATGTCCAAGCTCAAGTCTTATAGGGGCAATCCAGCGGACATGACATGCGCGCAAGGCATGCCAAGAAGCAGCGTGGATCTGACAATTCGCAGGACACTGTTCAAGCCCAAGTCATGCAAGAGTGAGACTTGACAAATGTCTGAGCCAAGATGCGGCGAAGGATTTTGGCAGCATGGGGTTGCCTAAGCCCAAGTATGCGGCAAGGCAAACTTGACATCATCCAGGCGGGCATGTGCGCAAGACATGCCAAGCGGCGGATCAACAACAGGGTTGTCCAAGCTCAGATATGCAGAAGGCAAACTTGGCAATCATCCATGGCATGCATTGCATGCCAAGCACCAAAGCTACAGCACGGGACTTGCTTAAGCCTATGTCAAGCAATGGACAGACTTGACAACCATCCAGGCGGATATGTGTGCAAGGCATGCCAAGCAGTGGATAATGTGACAGTGCGGGGGTGCTATCCAAGAGCGCCAGATGCGGTGTTCATGCGAGCAGGGCATGTCTGCACAACATGCCAAGCAGCAAAGGTGGGCGGTATGCAGAGCCGTCTAACCTCAAGTCATGTAGGGCCAAAGACTTGGGATGTGGCGAACAAAATGCAAGGATTGGACATGTTAGATTTGAGCATTAGCTGCAAGGCTTGCAGGTTAAAGTGGGTCGTTGCATGCAGTAAGCACGTGCAACAACGGATGAAGCAGCAGGGGCTATTTGCCTAAGTTCGTCGTGGGCTTGGGGGCATGCATAGTGCGTGCATACAAGACTTTGGCGCAGGTCCAAAGCAATGGAGCAGCGAGGGCTGTTTAGCCCGAGTTCATTGCGCGGGACTTGGGCCATACACAAGGAGTGCATAGAAGACTTTGGTGCTGGGGCCAAAGCAAGGGAGCCATGGGCATGCATGTGGACTTTAGCGCGGTGCGAAAGAAGCAAAGTCCATGGGCAAACACCTAGCGTGCGGATAGACTTTGGCACGGTGTCAAAGCAAGCGGACCATGGTCAAGCATAAGGCGTGTGGACTGACACTGGGCGTGCAACCAATGCAGCAGGGCCATGGGGCAAAGCACAAGAGGTGAAGATCGCCGTTTGGCGCGGGGCCAAAGCGGTAAGTCCATGAGCCAAGCCGACGTACATTTGGGCATAGTGCCAAATCTGCAAGATGCTACTGGATCATGAAGTGTTGGCTGACAATTGACATTGAGCCAATTCAGTCAAGCCATGTGGACAAGACAGATTTTGGAAGTCGAGTTAGTTTTGCCACATCACATGGTAGTTGGTGTAACTACCATAACCTCCATTATAATCGCTGCCTATGTTGCTATAAATAGGCAAGGGGTTGTCATTTGAAAAGGTGAGCAAGAGGGTGCCAAGAAAGGATAGCCTTGGGGCTCCCAAGTGAGTGAGGACAAAGAGGTTTTTGTAAGAGGAAAAAGTGCATAAACTATGGGTAAAGTGAACATGATTTGTATGGGCGGATCATGAGTATTTTGTAAAGTAATGCTGTAAGTGTTCTTCTTATATTCTTTTTGTTATCGGATTAATAAAAAGTTGAGAATTTCTCCTGTAATTATGGTGTGTTGTTTGCTGATGGCATTTGTATGGGAATCTTATAGAGCTCTGATATACTCAGTGAAAAAATTAATAAAATACTTAGTAATGACGTGACACTTTGCATGTACACGTTCGATTATCGCTTGGACACCATCGGCGACCTTCGACCGCCCCTGAATCTAATTATACTTTGGAGTGCATGGTGAATCCGTCCGGAATCGCTGCATGTAAAATATCATATCATTTATTGATTTTTTTTTTCTTTGAGATTTTTCATATTATTTTTCATCTTGCAAACTGTATTGGGAATATTTTGTGCCTTGTTGGTGCGTTTGTTGGGAGGCTGACTAAATGTGGAACTTGATTGCGGCAGAAATTTACCCATGAGACACTTCCCCTCCGTCGTCCTAGTTCGTCGGTCGCTATCTCTCCCGTCTCACCCATCGTCCTCCTCCTTGCCGGTGCGAAAAGAAACGCTGTGCATCGCCTCTTACTCGCCAACTTTCTCTCCACAGAGTCGAGAGATCGATGGGAACTCTATGGAGGGCGATCTACACCGTTGGATTCTGGATACGGGAGACCGGCCAGGCCATCGACCGTCTTGGCTGCCGCCTCCAGGGCAACTACCTCTTCCAGGAACAACGTAAGACTCCTTCCTCCCCTTCTTTTGGACGGTAAATCCTGTGTATGTTAATCGGATTGTGTGCGGTTTCTCTCGCTCAGGCACCTGGCAATTTTTTTTTTTGGTCTTGCTTGTATCTTGGCTCTTGTAACATTATCTAGGCGTCACTCAATATGGACGCTAGAGGTTTAACCTAATTTTGGCGATTTTAGGTACTTTTTTTTTTTTGCTTGAGTGCGCCAAAAATAGTCCTGAGTTTGCATCTGATGCTATATTTCACGATGATCGATCGAGTTATTTATTTACTTCAGTTTCTTAAACTTTCTTATATTAATGATGTTCTCCAGGGTACTAATCCACATTCCATTTTTAAGATTCCTGCAATTTTATTTTTCACTTCAAGGGTGCACCATCAAGCTATTTTACTGTACTTTTTGTCATCTCATAATAGAATTTGAATTTAAACTTGGACTTATCTTAAATTGACAGTCAGTGAGCTGCTGAGTTACCTGGGATTATAATATAATATTATAGATGATTGGACAATGTAATAATACCCTAGATATACATTTAGGGTCGTCAGTGAACCAAGGTTAACTACCTGGGTCATTCAATAAAATGATTGATTCCTTTCTTTCCATTTAGTTATGATGTTGGAAAAAAAAATCGGGTGGTATTATCACGTGCTATCTGTAATGCCCAACCATATATTCTGCACATATTCCAATTATCAGATTGGAATCTGCAGACAGATCCACAAATTCCAGATAGTTCAGGTTCAGAATATGGAACATTGATATTTGATTGGAATCTGGTTCTCTAATCTTTTAACCTCTGTAGTGTCCAACTTATATACTTTTTTGAAATACTTGAAAATCAAAAATATTTCTCTTTTTTCTAGACTTCTATGTGATTAATTTTCTTGAGAAGTTCTAAATCATGACAAACTCCACAAATGAACACAATTATTTGTCCACCGGTACTAGTTAACTGCCACAAAGTTTCAGTTTGGCCTTCCAGGGAGCGAAACATATATTTTCTAGATTATTGATACAAGCCATAGGTTGCATAAAATTGGCAGGGAGAGAAAAGCCACAAGCTTGATGGAACATTCAAATATTGGATGTCTGTGGTAGGAACTTTAGCAAATTGATTGTTCTAGGTCATGAAAAGTTCTTAGCTTTTTAGGGAAGTTAGTTTCTGAAGTTTGATTTGTATTTTAAAACATGACAATAAAGTACAAAACTCTAATTTTTGTTGTCATGGATGCTCATTGTGCTTGAGAAGGCTTCCCAATTTCTTTGATCATATGTGGATTCTGATTCTGGGAGATGTCCTGCTGGCTTAATGAAGCAGAAAAGTTATCATTTTTTTTTATGTTCTCAGCTTTGATATACATTTCTTACTACTATTAATGTCATGGAGTGAGAATTCATATATGTTGTTAAGTTCTTAGTATTCTAGTCTGCTATAACTTCTCTCTTATCAACTTTTAGTGTCAAGGCATCGCACACTCATGAACGTATTTGACAAAGTACCTAGTGTTCACAAAGATGCTTTTGTTGCTCCAAGTGCATCTATTATTGGTGATGTCCAAGTGGGCCAAGGATCATCAATTTGGTATGGTTGTGTTTTGCGAGGTATACACCCTCTCTTTTAATATCTTGCTTTAACCAAACTATTTGTCTTTGTTTGGTTTTCCTTCTAAAAATCAACTTTTTGATCAACATTGTAAGAAGTAACAGGAATCTACTAACCTAGATTCTTAGATTGAGGTTGGTGAATCTTTTCTAGAAGATACTTTTTTAGTCATTAACTGGAGACATGAAAATATATTTATTGTGTCATAAAGTTCTTTATGGTCTCCCTTGAACTCTTCTCGTCCTAAAGTGTTAAATAATCTTCTCACTCTGTAGAAGTATAATGTCTATGGATCTTTTATCAAATTCCCCTGTTATTTTAGACTATTTTATTTAATTTAATACCAAGGCTAGTCTAATTATTTGTGATTGGTGGTGGTTTTATGCTTTCTTGTCCATATGAATAATCTAATATCAACAACACTAAGATATGAACCATAGCTTATCTTACAAGTATCTATTTTCTTTTGGCTAAAATGGTGTGTGATGATTGAACTAGAGCTGAACATCCACTTTTTTTTTCTTTTTTCTTTTATTTTATGTACTGTATTAGTCTTTCCTTCCTTTTGAATGACTGAGGAATACAAAACTAATTGCCAATTACTTACTCATCCTGCTTGCATGTTTTTTTCACATAGCTTAAATCCTTGATTGCCATTCTTAATCTTTGTCAACTTTGTTTTCTTGTTGTGGAGAGTGAAGGGTCTCTCTGATCTAACAAATGAATGTATGATCCTACAGCTTAGCTAGAATGCACTATATTAATATACTTATATACATAATATATATAATCATGGTAAGAGGCTTAATGAATTATTACTTGTGAGTGTAGATCACTCAAATTTTGAACAACCAATGATGCATGGGGAAAAAATGCCATGAGTCTCAGCTATTTGGTGTCCATTTTATGCATCTTATACCTCCAATGAATATCACTAAAATAATAAATTAAGTTAGTAGTAATGTTTAACACAGATTGGTGAGCATGCCACTTTTCTTTTATTTTTTATGTAATTATATGTTAAATTATGTTAGAAATACAATGACTTTAGAACATCCATTACAGTTTGTTGAACTGGCAACATGCATGCAAAATAAAATACAATAAATTTACTCTTTTATTTGTTCCTGTTTTTTGGTTATGGCATATGGTAATATTATCCAATGATTGCATTCAACATGGATTGGTCATGTTAATTTGTAAAATTGGTTGTTTCTGGATGTATCACTATGAGGGTGAAGCAGAAAGATTTCCATTCGATCTCTGTATAAATTCTTGTGACTGTTACTATATTATGTTTACTTTTGTTGTTAATCTACAGCTCTTAATTCTTTTTTCTTATGATCCTCTGAAGGTGATGTGAATAGTATCCATGTTGGTTCTGGCACTAATATTCAAGATAATTCTCTGGTGCATGTGGCGAAATCTAATCTGAGTGGGGAAGGTCCTCCCAACAATAATTGGAGATAATGTCACAATAGGTGAGTAATTTAGTCACCCTCATTGACAATTTTACATTTAATTTCTTTGTGTTCCTTGATCAAATATCTTACAATTTCAATTAATTGTTCTACTTTTTTAAGCATTTCATTTTGTTGTCAATGCTGGTTTCCAATCTAGAAGTTCCTCTTGTTCTAGCTACAAAGTTTTAAGTTCAAATCCTGCATGTTTAATTGCGGCACATATTTCACATTCAAGTTCTGTTTATGCTATATCGTGCTTGTGTTAGGATTTAGATTTTTGATTCAATCTGCAAGATGAATTACTTCTGTGGAGCTCATCATTGCTTTAAATTTGCAATTTAAGGTCATAGTGTTGTCTTGCATGGATGCACTGTTGAGGATGAAGCATTTGTTGGAATTGGGGCTGTCCTGCTTGATGGAGTTACTGTTGAAAAGCATGGTATGGTAGCTGCTGGATCCCTTGTGAGGCAGAATACAAGGGTCCCATGTCCATTTAAGTTGGTTTTCTCTATTTACAAAAATCATTTACTTTTTGAGTATAAATAACACCAGTTGGTTCTATCTAACAATGCTTCTCCCAAGACCACACTTCTTCTGAATATCATCTTTCACTTTTAAATCTCTTGGTTTCTGCATGATCGGTTAGGGTGTTAAGGGAATTATTTAGATCTCAAAATAAAGCCTTCATCTTGTATTTGGGGTGAGCTATTAATCATGATCAAAACAATAATCTTCTTCAATACATGCCATGATTTTCCTAGATTTAAAGTGAGAAATTGCCGCAACAATTGTCCAAACACTGATCTTTCGTCTATGATCACATAAGGTATAACCCTTAAGTTTAATTTGCTACCAAAGTTTTGATATTCTCCAGTGCTTATCTGTTTTTGACCCCTTTTTTCCCCTCGCCACCTTATCTGATAAACCTATGATTGGCTAAAGGGTGAACTTGAGAGGACAATCAGGTATTTAAGTAAGAGAGAGTGTGACTGAGGGAAAGAAAAGGGGCTGCACATGCCAAAATTGCTTGCTGCTACTGCTGAAACGATTGTGATTCTATGTCACATGGAGTCAGCCAGTCAGATGCGAGTATCTTATGGGGGTTTGGATCCAAATGTCCAACTTTATTATTTCTAAAAATCTTGGAGGGATATCAAGTATCCCGCTTGAAGTGTTGGCATCCAATATAGATGCCAAGGGAATATATGAAGAGTCTAAGTATCTAAGTAGTGATCTATCATAGGAGGAAGGTTGTGTTTCTGTAGTGGAGGCTGCAGCAACAGGTACCAAAATAGTAATGATGGAAACTGATGGAATATCCTATGGTACAGTGTGATATGTGAATATGGTTTGCAGACTGTCTAATTAGTACTAATATAGTGACTGGAATCAAACGCAGATCGAGAGTGATGTCTTTGCAGTTCAGTGAATGAGAGTTAGAAGCTTCAGTCGGAAGCAGCTTTGGGTCGTGGTGAAAAGAAGGGGTTCTTAAAGCTGTTAAATGGATGCTTTAGTTTGATTAAGTGTTTGAAACTGATATCTACGGATATTGAAATTGCTAAATAAGAGACCGGAACCATCTTAGAGTGGTCTTGTTTTTGGCATAATCAAAATGTGGGCATCCAAACATGAAACTGAAAAACCAAACTCCACCACACTGAAAAGATTCGATTTATCAGTAAAAATTACCAAATTGCACCAGACTGAACCAAACTGAAAATTGATTTATTAGCTTATCAATTTGGTTTCAGTTTTGGACAATGGTAAACTGATCGATAAAACAAAATTGAAGCAATATACATATATAAATATATCAGAAATAAAAAAACTTATATTATTTCTTTAATCTTTTTAATTAGCTAATTTTTAAAATTATTTGTAATTTAATGATTAGGTTCGATTTGAAAATACTAAACTGGTATGTTGAACCGCGCCTAACTCTACTTTGATGAATGAAAAACGTAAGGATTCAGTTGAAATGGCAGCATGCGATGGTTGTTGTAGCTCGTGGTGCCATTAGCTAAGGTTAATGTTTGAATCTGATTTGCTAGCTGATATGTATCACAAATCTAGTAATATAGCATTCCATAAAATTCAATAGAAGAATAAGATTCATATTAGCTGACTCCACATAGTTGGAACGAATGCGGGTTTAATGGCAGTCATAATGCTTTTGATGATAAATAAAATTTATAAAATGAACGCGGGGCAGATTATTGCCAAGCTAGATTACCCTAGAAGTGTATCTGATACAGTGAGTAATTGAATTATGCGACAATGTCTGGATTAACCAATCTCAAACTTGGTTTGAAGTTCTCATCCAATAAATATTGGGGAGTTCCTCTGACAACTACAGACAATCCTGATGAAATAAGATTAGTGATTTTCACTTATTGATAGACAGAAATTAGTGATATTCTTGCACAGAGTTAAGTGCCAACTCAAACAGTTGAGACAAACATAGTCTGATGGTGAAGAACATGTTGGAAAGATTTCACTCATTTGCAACACATTTCTCATGTGGCAGGTTGGGGAGGCAATCCTGCAAAATTTCTTAGGAAACTTACTGAAGAAGAGATGGCCTTCATTGTGCAGTCTGCTACCAACTATGCCAATTTGGCCCAGGTGCACGCTGTTGAGAATGCTAAATCTTTTGACGAGATTGAGTTTGAGAAAGCACTGTGCAAGAAGTTCGCTTGCAGAGATGAGGAGTATGATTCCCTCCTCGGCGTCATTCGTGAAACCCCTCCGGAGCTAATTCTCCCAGACAAGGCACGAACTGCTGCTTCTCAGTAAAATTTGTCCCAGGCCAGCTCACTTCGTGGAATAGATTTGTCTTGAGCGTTTGGTGGTCTGTTTTTTCTTTCATTCGTTACGATAATAATTTGGAGTGAGGCTCATTCTAGTCTTAGCCACACACTATTGTATTCTGTTCATTTTTTGCATGATTTTACGAGGATGTTGCTTTGAGTCATCTGACGAGAAGCGTGAGTGATTCTAGTAAAACAGTTATATGTAATGTAGAGACTGCGTGGATATGATGGGAGCAGATCTGGTCGCATTTTGCGGACCAGGGATGTATTTAATTACGCATCGTGATGTGATAGTCGCAATCAGGTTATAATTTAGGTTCAACGATGGCGAGCACCGACGCTAAATCTTAAATTTAAACCTAAACCAAATCAAATTAAACCCTCGAATCAAACTAAAACTGGAGACAAGTGAATCCTAGAAGGATGTAACAAATTGCGGTCGATCGGATCGCATCCATTCAATTGAGATGGATCACTGTCGTAAAATACGATAGAGGATCTGAGCTGGGATATGATATATTAGTGCCTGGACAGGATTAATAAGCTTTTTTTGGAACCTTAGCAACCCCTATTGACATGCCATATGGCAAAAAAGTTCAATAAATATACAGTGAAAGGTGTGTCTAGCAGGGATTACAGACAATAATATCTTGAGGGATTGATACTTATCTATTCGGGACATGTTATTACGTATTTGCTACGTGGATTAATTTTTGAACAGTAAATGATTAGAATTTAATTAGTTAAAGTTTTCTTTTAATTTTTTAATTTTTAAATCATTATTAAAAATATTTAAATCCAATTATATCCTTTCCTATTTATTTTCATATTAAATTATATTTTTTTATTTATTTCATATTAAAATATATTCTTTCCTATTTATTTTCATATTAAATTAATTTTTGAACTTATAAAAATCTATTATGACTTTTTTTTATAATTTTCAAGATCATTAAAGATGTTTAAATCCAATTATATTCTTTCATTTTTATTTTCATATTAAATTAATATTTTTTATTTATAAAAACTCATTCTAACTAATTAGATTTAACTCTTAGAATTATCATTATTATTATTTTTTCACTGGCTAGTGATGCAGCAGCTGTGTTGATGAATAAATAAGGTCGTTAGTATTTTAAATAGAAAATCTCGTTATTTACTATGTATAGATCTTAATTATTTATATTATTAAAAGGATGTTTTTTTATTAGAATAATATTTATTTATAATTTAATATCTGATATATTTTACTAGTCTTAAAGTGCATTTTTCATTAAATGGAATACAAAGAGTTATTTTGAATATCAAATTATGATCGAGATATTATTTTTTTAAATTATTATTATTATTTATTTATTATATATATTTTTGTTATGATAAATAAATTATGCTCCGATATCGGAGCTATATATCTATATATAGTGCCAATAACTAACGGTTATTTAAATATTTATGGAATCAATCATGAAATTAACACGTGTTGCCCTGCCCAAAGGAGCGGAGTCGACGGCAGAAAAAGGCTCTCGTCCCTCCGCTGCTCCATTTCATCGCCCTCTCGCCTTCGTCTTCTCTCCCTCTCTGTTCCACTCGCCTCTTCCTCTCTGCCTCTCCACCGCGTGATCGATCGAGAAATCCCGTAGGAGCCATGGCGGACAAGCTCACCGACAACCAGATCGCAGAGTTCAAGGAGGCATTCAGCTTGTTCGACAAGGACGGCGACGGTCTGATCCCCTACACCCCATTTCCTTTCTCTTCGCTTAGATGCCTATATCTGCTTCGATATAGTGTTGGTCGAGGAAATTCATTGCGTCTCTAACTTGTGCGGATTTCAGATATTTTGGTTGGTTGTGTACTCCACTAGCGAAAATTTGTTCTTCGAGAGATTTGTTTTCGGAACTTGGATATTAACCCTCAACATTCTTATTTGTTTCGAACTTGCTTTTTCCATGTAAATGTTTCCGAATTTAAATTCCATTTCTTTCAGATTTTAGTTTACTCAACCTTCCTGGTTCATTGCTTTAATATCCTTCTAATAGGAACACCTGATCTGTTGAAAACAATACATGATAAAGATGAATAAAAAAAATGAAAATAGTTTTTTTTTCATCTTCACTATAATTTGATAATTTTTGTTGCCAGGATTATTGATCCATGCATATTATGCTTTAGTAATATTTCTCTTTTCTTCATATCTTATATGTGAAGATGGAAATCTGTGATTCATTTATTATTTATTATTGTCAAGAATATAGTAAAAGAGTAATATATTTGGCCAATAGCTTATGCTTTCGGATAAATGACCATAAAATCAAACTTGATATGTTAACATAGTTTTTGAGAAATTAGATCATGTTTGTGTCTTGTTGATAGTTTCAAGGAAAGTATCAGACTAATTAAGTGATATTTAAGTCAATTCATGTTTTGGGCTTGAACTAGCCTAGTTGATAGCCCACATGAGTGATAGTGATAAGAACATCAAATATACAGAGTTTTCCATTTCCTAATAAAATAGAAAAGGTCAATAGTTTTAAGAAAAGCGTAAATCTAATTAAGTTAATTCATATGTGGCTTGGAAGTTCAATCCCTCGCCTGTCTATGGGAGAGTGATAAAAACATCAAATGCACATAGTTGCCCATTTCCTAATAATTTAATAGAAATGACCATTGATTAATTGGGAAATAGAAATGATGGGATTTAGGTGGAAAACAAATAAGAAGTTGGGAATTAGGTAGATTCTGGCTAGTGAGGTGATTTGCATATCAGATTGATCTATGGGAGAGATACATAGCACAACATTTTCACTCCTAGAGTGGCCTATATGTTAAGGAGCTCGAAAGTGGCATTTAGAATGGTCCATGTTCGTGTGAAGATTTTTAATACATGGAAATAGACAATCAATTTTGCAGTGTAAAAGATACATTTATGATTGGGCAACATATCTCATCTTCTTTTCTGTGTTACATCTGATTTGAAGGTAAATAGTTCATGTAGTGATAAGAAGGCATATTTACTTGTGAAATGATTGAATAACTGAATATTGTGTGGTAACAACTGGCAAATATCTTGTTATGTAAAAAAACTATGTTAATTATGATGCATACTCACACAAATATATGATCTAATCCCAATCAGACATAATTAGGATGTGGAATATTGGTCCTGGCGTATTCCTAGCTGTAGCTTGTAATTAAGGCTCTTTGTTTACTGATGTCTGATGTCTTGTTAATATATTACTGATAGCTTAGTCCACTATTTCCTTTTCTGAGAAAAAAAGAACTAGGATGGGGTTGGAACAAGCAATAATAAGTCAATAAAGTTCTCCAGATTTTTTCTGTTTCATTTGTCAGAACAAAAATTGTTTATTTGAACTTCTTGTCTTGTTTCTCATGGAGAAATACTGTTTGTTTACTGGGTTTTGTGCTTACGCATTGTTCTCTTTTGGCTTAATTGCAATGTTTCTGATGTTCCAGATACAGTCTGCTAATCTGTTTATGCTAAATTTATCTACTTACTATCAACTGAACACCTGGAGTATTCTTCTCAGAATAGTTAGTTTGTTTGACTTGAAATTGGTCATGAAACATTATCGTTAAATTCTGGTTTCATGAATCCAAATGCTTGCAAATGATATATTCAAATTCATCAAGACATAAAAACATGATATATTAGATTCTAATTGTGCGATTCATTCTCTGGAATTATGATTTTCAAACAGGTAGCATCACCACTAAGGAACTTGGGACGGTGATGCGTTCCTTGGGCCAGAACCCAACTGAGGCTGAATTGCAAGACATGATAAATGAGGTTGACGCAGATGGCAACGGCACGATTGATTTTCCAGAGTTTCTTAATTTGATGGCCCGCAAGATGAAGGATACAGATTCAGAGGAAGAGTTGAAGGAAGCTTTCCGTGTATTTGACAAGGACCAGAATGGCTTCATCTCAGCAGCTGAACTTCGTCATGTGATGACCAACCTGGGAGAGAAGCTTACCGACGAGGAGGTCGACGAAATGATTCGTGAAGCCGACGTTGATGGAGACGGTCAGATTAACTATGAGGAATTTGTTAAGGTCATGATGGCCAAGTGAGGAAATTTAGTTATAAAATGTATTCCCTAAGCAACCATTTTTTTCTCTTCGAATTCTGTAGTTGTGAGACTATACATCCTTTTTCCTGCCTCTCGTCGATGGTTGTCCATCCAAACTGAACTTTTGTTTCTATAAAGATGCCTTTTCGCGCTCTTGGTATTTATATTTGTGTCGATTTATATCATCTGTTTTGTCTGACCATGTGAAATTATTCTCTAGCTCATCTTATCAACTAGCTTTGCCCATAGCATTATATACATTCTTCATAAGGAAACAATTCCTTACTTCTGAGGGACTCCTGCCTTTCTTGTACAACACCTTAACCATTCACTAGCCTTAGTAGAAACACTGCTTCATGTGCCACTTAATATAGTTTTTCGCTATACTTCGGATACCTAAACCAAGGAACAGATTTATCCTTCAGCAATGATTAGTGAGCTTATTTCAGTAATCTGGTTTCGGTCAATATTTTCACATGTTTTTGAAGCAAATGTAAGCGAAGAATCAGATCTAGACAGCCTTGAAAAGGACCACCAAGAATATATGCAACTCAACCTCTACTTTAGTCATGTGAGGCATTGATGAGTGTTCTTGACACTTGAGCTTTACATACTTGGCTCAAATTCTTGTTTGATTCAGCTATGACTATTTTTTTTTTTCAGGTTAACCATCCTCGTCGATCCGTAACCGCGGGGAAACGCATCAGCAAAAGCAATCCAGTTTGAAATAGCATCCATCAACTAAAAGGTTTGAGTGGTGCAAAATTGCATTGATGCAAAGCTCCAACAGGCTTTTCTATAAATAGATCACCAGCTCCTTCCCTTGTGTCACCGAGTAGTCCTCTAATGGCGAATCATTTGCAGCTTCTCTTCCTCGTTCTCACTTCTCTTTTGGCTGGTGCTATTTCAAAGAAGACCCCGAAGTATGAAATTAGCTGTGGTTATTTTGCAACCAACAAAATTAGATTACACTGAACATAAACAAAAAACAGCTTTGTTCCATGCTTTACAAATTGTTCTAAGCTTCGCGAGTTTTTGACCATAATTTTAGATCTGGTTTTGATGAATATTTGAATTTGTTTCCTATATATCAGCCTTATGTTGTTTACATGGGGGGAGTACTTGAAGGTGGTGACCAAGAAGCTTCGCAAGCATCTCACTTGCAAATGTTATCCTCTGTTCTTCCAAGGTAATTGCAAAACACACATCTTTTTCCGAGCAATGCTTAACCAAATATCACCGAAACTCGATCTCAATCTCATCGCAGCGAGGATAAAGGAAGAGTGTCCCTTGTCCAAAGTTACCATCATGCATTCAAGGGATTCTCAGCCATGCTCACTGAAGAAGAAGCTGCTTTGCTATCTGGTTTGTTTCAGTAGAACTCAATTGTGCCTATTTTAGCAATGCTTTACTGACTAATTCAAGTGCATCCTTCAACCAGACAACGAAGAGGTGGTGTCGGTTTTCCGAGACCGGCCTCTTCAACTCCACACCACACGCTCTTGGGACTTCTTGGAGGCAGAATCCGGCGTCGGAGCAGAGAGGCTCAATCACAAAGCTTCTAATGATGTGATAATTGGCATCATCGATACTGGTACTTCACACTGATCTGTGCATCATCTCTTTCAAATTGCTGCTGAATTCTAGTTTTTCATGGAAGGAATATGGCCGGAATCAGCCAGTTTCAATGACGCTGGGATGGGGGAGATCCCTTCGAGGTGGAAAGGCATCTGCATGGAAGCAACTGACTTCAAAAGATCAGACTGTAACAGGTACTCGGTGAAGATCTTTATTAGCTATCGATCATTGAAGACTAATAATTTAATCTCCTTCGCGAAGGAAGCTGATAGGTGCAAGATACTACTCCGGCCAAGCTCACACAGGAGCTTACTCAGCGAGGGATTCCGTGGGCCACGGAACGCACACAGCCTCCACCGCCGCCGGCTCGGTGGTGCTGAACGCTAACTACTACGGCCTCGCTCAGGGAGTAGCCAAAGGAGGTTCTCCCTCGAGCAGGCTCGCCGTCTACAGGGCGTGCTCGCTGGGCGGATGCGCTAGCTCGGCCGTGCTGAAGGCGATCGACGACGCAGTCCATGACGGCGTCGACGTAATCTCGATATCGATAGGGATGAGCTCCGCATTCCAGACGGATTTCCTCAGCGACCCCATCGCCATCGGCGCGTTCCATGCCAATCAAAGGGGCGTGCTGGTCGTCTGCTCCGCCGGAAATGACGGACCGGATCCATACACAGTGGTCAATTCAGCGCCCTGGATCTTCACGGTGGGAGCTTCCAGCATCGACAGGACTTTCCAGTCGACAATACTTCTTGGAGATGGAAACTCTCTTAAGGTAAGAACAAACTAAGTTCGACACAGCCAATCTAGAGAGTATATCATGAGACGGATCACTGATGTTCTCAGGGATCTGCCATAAATTTCTCGAATCTTACTCGTTCAGAATCATATTCGCTAATGTTTGCCGGAGATGCAGCAGCCGAGTATACTCCGGTATCAGAAGCAAGGTACCCGCCTTTTTGAATAGGGTTCATACTGAATGCAAAGCTTTTACCTGTGTGTGTACGAATTTGGTACGTAGCAATTGCTATCCTGGATCGATCGATGAGGGAAAAGCTTCTGGCAAAATTCTAGTGTGCGTCGACACTGATCCAACCCTAACGAGACGAGTAAAGAAGTCGGTCGCTGAAGGAGCTGGGGCTAAAGGTCTGATCTTGATCGATGAAGAAGAGAAAGGGGTGCCTTTTGATTCCGGCAGCTTTCCATTCGCGGAGGTAGGGAGCGATGTTGGACTCCAGATTCTGAAGTACATAAACTCGACCGAGTAAGAAGTTTTTTAGATCGAAGATATACTTTCTGCAATAAACTGTTATTGTCGAAGCTCACAAGGGCTTTTCATGGCGAATGCAGAAAGCCTTCTGCTGTGATTCTGCCATCGGAGGAAGCCAAGGAGATCAAACCTGCGCCAGTCGTGGCGTATTTCTCTTCGAGGGGTCCTGGAGGACTCACAGAAGCCATTCTTAAGGTTCAAGAATCTCCTTCTCTTTGATTCAAATCGATCGATCAATCATTAGCGATCTTCATCTTTCTTTCTTTCTTTCTCCGTCGGAACAGCCGGATGTAATGGCTCCAGGCGTCAGCATTGTCGCAGCGTCGATCCCGATATCCGATACCGGAACAATTCCGACAGGGCGAGAACCATCGAAATTCGCCATCAAATCAGGAACCTCGATGGCCTGCCCTCATGTCGCCGGCGCGGGTGCCTTCGTAAAATCAGCTCATCCGAGATGGTCTCCTTCAGCGATACGATCAGCGCTGATGACGACTGGTAAACCTAACCATCATCCAGTGTTTTCTGCCCCTTTTTCGATCTCAAATTCATTCGAGTTCTTCTACTTCAGCCACGGTCACCAACAATCTCGGGCGGCCACTGACGAATCACAAACTAGCCAGGGCAAGCTTCCATGACATGGGAGCAGGAGAAATGAGTCCCCTCAGAGCCCTCAGTCCAGGCTTAGTCTTCGACACCGCCACAGAAGATTACCTCCTCTTCCTCTGCCGCTACGGCTACAAGGATCAAGCCGTGAGATCAATCTCAGGGAGGAGTAACTTCAGCTGCCCCTATAACGCCGCCGCCTCTCCGGACCTCATCTCCGACATCAACTACCCTTCCATCTCCATTGCCAAGCTAGGGAGCAAGCAGACGGTGTGGAGGACGGTGACCAATGTGGGCCCCCCGAACGCCACCTATGCTGCTGCTGTGGACGCCCCGGCTGGCGTCGTGGTCCAGGTCTCGCCTGCGAGGTTGGCCTTCTCGAGGAGGGGCGCAAAGGCTTCTTATGCGGTCACTTTTGAGGCCCGGGGAGCGAGCAAGGGATACGGATATGGCTCCGTAACATGGTCCGATGGGGCCCACGCAGTTCATACTGTTTTCGCAGTGAATTGTGTGTGATTAAACGTGTTTTGTTATCATTTGTTTTTGTTTCGTGTTAATTATTATACGTATTTAAAATCTTGTTTTAATTTCGGTGGAGAAAATCACCTGTATGCTCTTTACTAAACTTGCACTGAACTGCTGTTTTATACGACTAAACGGTTATTATTTTTTTCAAAAAAGAAAAAACAAAGAACGACCTCAGCCGTCAATTCTTTGGCCCCATGGACACGCGTCATAAGACGCCCATGAATCAAGGGTCGCGAACGCCGTGAGGAAGTCCAGATCTAAGGCGGACATCTCCGCCGGCGTCGGTGGTGGGCACCCGAAGAAGCCGCCGCCGCCGTCCCTTGTGATTTCCACCGAGTTTTTTCCTAGCAGAATCGCCGACGTGTCGAGCGTCGGAAGGCAGATCTGTTGCAGGGCCGCCGCAGCGGGCCGCACAGGCTCCGGCTCCGGCTCCACAGCCGACTCCGAAGGCTCCCAGTCTCCCCGGACTCCTGTCACCCGCTGCACCATCTCCCGGAAGTTCTCCAGATCCACCTTGATGTAGGTCGTGTCCGCCCGCGTCCCCGAGCGCATCTTCCGCTTGGAGACCCTCCCGGCCGCCGAGGGTCCTAGGGCGGCGCCGCGGCGAAGAGACGCGTCTCCGGCGGAAGCATCCGAGGGAGTCGGTGAGGAGGGGACCACACGATACGGGATCGGAGGCGAGGAGATGGCATCGGTGGCGGAGAGTGAGGAGGCGGAGGAGGAGGAGGAGGTGGGGTGGTGGTGGTGTCGGAGAGGGACATCTGGAGCGCTCTGGTGACGGCGGCGTTCTCGCGGGCGGAGACCTCGCTGATCCAGGCCGAATTCGGGCGGCGCGCCCACAGATCGAGCACCGAGCAGTTCTCTGCCATACGGATCGCGGAAGGCTGCTCTCGTTGGAAGTAGCGAGATCGAAGTGGATGGGAAGCAAATGGTCCTGATGAAGGTTTTAAAAGCAACCGGTGACGGGCGAAGCCGCGTTCGTCATCATCTTCGTCGTCATATCATTTAACTATTTTAAATTTAAAAAAAAACTCAAATATACAATATTACATAAATTAAGTTATAAAAAGTTATTCTATGTATTTTTAAAAAAAATTATGTAACTTATCAAATTAGTTTATTGGAGAAATTTTAAATTTATGCAAAATTAGGTATGACGAATTCTAACTCTGATTTGTGGTGTTAATTATAGGGGAAAAAAAAATATTAGAGCGTCATTTGGTAAGAATAGCAGAATTTTTTTTAATCAACAACGTGTTAATTGACAAAATGTTATTTATTTACTGATTCTTTTGAGAACCTGAAAAATAAAAAATAGTCCAAACGCGTCGTTCGTTGATGGGACCTGTCCAAGGATCTGCTGTTCATCAAAGAGACGTTCCGGAAGCTTCCCACGAGGTGCCTATCCCGGCACGTCACTCCTCGGTCGCTCGTCAATCAGCGTGGTCACTTGGTGTTTGGACGGAGAGAATTAGGACACCAAGTTTGAGATATTTACGGATTGACCTGTTCCTTCATTCATCGGAAAGGAATATCAGATGGAATCATCGTTACGAATGATGCGATGACGTCAATCGGAGGGGACGCCGTAATCGCCGGTGACGTCATCCGCGGGATCGGCGACTCCCGTACGAAACGCCAAAACGTGCAACACGGCAACGGCGACTTTTCTTTTTTTTTTTAAAAAAAAAATCGATCCCGGAAGAAAAGCGTTGCTGAAATCGTTCAAATTCGTGTTTCTTGTTTGATGAGTCGTGATCGAGTCCAAATGGCGGCTTGTGCACCGATCCTATAAAACAGCCGCCTCGACCCTCTTCTTTTCTGCTTCAATGTACATGTCTCCACGGAAGAGAGCAGGTCGGACCGGACAAATGGCGGCGCAATGCGAGGTATGCATCCACTTCGATAGCTCTTGTACTTGGATCGCGCTATTTGATCTTGGATGCTCTACTGTTAATTAGAAGGGGAGGTTAAAACAAATCTAAGTCGACCGACCAATCCAACCGGACTCTTCTTAGTTCGGTCTGTCCAACTCTTCCGGTTCACTCTATCCAACTCATCATGCTTGGTCTCATCCGACCTGATTGACTCCTCTAGACTTTTCTGACTCAGTCTCAACTGCTTCAGTTTGGTTTCGTCCGAACACGTCCGACTCTTCTGGTCCGGTTCAGACTGAATCTCTACAGAAGTGAGGGGGAGATCGTGGGTGTTGTGGTTGACGCAGACATGGAAAAGACAAAATAAGAAAGTTTGCTCAGTACACTATTTTTTCCCTTCCCTAATTTCTATGTTAATTTAAATATCATAGTGGTCCTATCGAATCTAACTTCCATTCTAACTTCTGTTGAAGTGTCCTAGGGTCTAGGAACTTTCTCATCCTCGGATCATCAGATATCTTCACCTAGAAACCATTTCAAATATGAATAATTGGGCTTTGAATTGGGCCGATTGGATATCATTCCCACACGCATCAATTGCTACAACCTAAGGATGGAACAGTTTATATATGTATAAAATCAAGACATTTGGGAACACAAGCATAGCACCAATCATGAAAGAAAACTAATAAACAGATAAAAAAGCATTCGTAAAATAAATAAAATCGCCCTCATGTCGCCCCTAGTAATTAATTAATTATTAATTATTTAATTGATTTGCTTATCGATTAAACCCTACTTATAATTAAGCATCGTAGGAACCGTTAGACGTAGGGTGGCGGCTTCGGCAGGCCGACGACCTCGCCGCAGAGCAGCGCGTTGTCCGGGATGTTGCTCTCGTCTCTCAGCGACCGCGCCGGCGACTGGATCGTGAAGTAGAGCTGCTGGCCGAGGTACCGCCGCTCCCACAGCTCCGACCTCAGGTTCCACATCCCGGCGTTGTCGAACGTCATCAGGACCGCCGACCACGATCTCTGGTACACTTGGATCGTGTGCCTACTCACCGCGTCCAGGTTGTTGTACACACTCCTGCTTTCCGGCGTCCACGACCCGTGGCCCATCCCGACGGGGAAGAAGGCGTACCCGTCGATGTGGTAGGCCTGCGTCGTCCTCTCCGGGTTCTCGAACACCACCTCCACGAACGTCCGGAACGTCATGTTCAATACGTTGGGCGCGATCTTGATGGCGGTGGTATCCTTCGGCGGCTCGTCGCCGATGATGTCGTACTGGAACACCTTGCCGGCGATGCCGAAGTACTCGGCGAGCTTGAGCGGCGTGGCGGTGTCCTGGTGCGACACCGCGTTGAGCGCGTACCGCCGCTTCCCGTCGACCTTCGCGGTGGAGCTGACTAGCTTTATGGTGCGGGTGATGTTGATGCTGCCGTAGTGGTAGGAGCCCTGCGGGTTGGGGCGGGCGGCGCTGGCGGTGAGGTTCCACCGAAGGAACGCCACTGGTTGATCGACCACGCCCAACCTTCCGGCGCGGGCGGGATGTCCTTCGACGGCGGGGTGTTAGAGCCGTTGTAGCGGATAATCCCGGTGGCGGAGATGCTGTACTTGGTGAATCTCGAGGAGGCCGCCACGTAGTAGTCGCCGGGAGTTTGGTCGGCGGTGACCAGGACGGAGAGGCACTGGCCGACGTGGACGTCGAGGGAGTCGTACCTGTTCTGCACCGTGTGGGACCCGTCCATCTCCACCAGTAGCATCGAGTGTGATTGGAACCGGAAATTTAATGTCACCTTCAATCCGACGTTGCAGATGCGGTAGTGGTAGGTCTTGCCGGCCTCCATAAAGAAGAGTGGCGGATCGTCGTTGCCTGAGGCGTCCTTGCCCGAGTGTCCGTTGATGAGGACGCCTGCGGGACGGCCGATGGAGTTCCCTGCGTCGAGCGTCTTCTCCAGGATCTTGTGGCTCTTGGTGTACCAATCGCCGATGAGGACGGTGTAGTCGTCGGCGGGGTCTTCGTAGGGCACCGGGATGAGGAGGCGGCTGTTCACGCGGAGGCCGCCGAAGGCGCCTGCCGCCTTCTGCATCCCGAGCGAGGGGAAGTAGAGGAAGCTACCGATCTGGTCCTTCACCTGGAAATGGTACGTGAAGTTTTTCCCAGGCAGGATCGGGCAATTTGTCCCAGCCACGCCGTCCTGCCACGACCACTTCCGGTTCTGAATCCCATTCCTGTTCGTGATCAAGAACAGGGCGATTAAGAAACAGAGCGAGCTCGATCGCCGGAAAAAGAAAAAGAAAAAGAAAACAGAGAAATGGAAATGGAAATAGACCAAGTGAAGAGGAGGGGCACGTCGAGGTAGTTGAAGACGCTGACGATTATGTTATTGTTGGTGGTGGAGTTGATGTTCGGGCCGGGGAACTCTCCGTTGATGAGGATGGCCTGCTGGGGGACGCCGAGGGGAGCGATGGTGCCATAGGAGACGTTCCAGGTGAAGTAGAGGTAAGGGTCCTCTGGTCGAACGCCGCCGAGTTGGAGACTCAGCAACAGCATCAACAGCATCGCCGGCGACATCGAATAGGCCATCGTCGACGGAGAATTAAAAGAAGGGAGAGGAGGAGGAGAAGAAGAGTGTGGGTGGAGGAGACGAAGAGGGTGCTCTTTTATAGTGGAAGAGAGTAGTGTGGAGCGCGAACACCGGTGGAAATGCTTGCGTTGCTTCACACGTCGTCCGCTAAATCTGCACGAGAGGAGGAGGAGCAGGCTGTGCTGGCCGGCGACTTTGGCGGGGAGTTCGGTGAGTTGGACGTTGGCATCCTGAGGTAGAAATTGACGTTGACAGTTAGGTGGTGACGTGGTGGCCGTTAAATATGTTGTTGTTAATTAGTATTTTTACTTTGGCGTTATATTTATTGAATATGATTTACAAATCATGTCTGCGAACTTTTCTCAAATCCAAATTCTCCCTAATGTCGAAACTTCTTTAAAATTTTATTTTATTATTAAAATATTTTTCATAAAACTAAATTATTTAGGGTAATTAGAAGGACGTTTTTTTAAAAAAAAATTGACTTTTTAGTAGATATTTTATTCCTAAAATATCTCTTATTCGACGTAACTATTATTATTATTTAAATTTAAGGATATTTATTCTTAAAATTATTTAAATTTTATTAAAATTATTTTAAATGGATTAAAATCACTTAAAAATAATTATAACAGCTATAATGTATAGAAATTATCAAATTACTTTCGGAGCGATGTACAGCAGAAGAAATTATGATTTAAACACTCGTTGTTTGATCCTCCAATTATGATATATATAAGTAGAAAGTTTTCCTCCGAATGAATCATACAACTACGTAATACTACACTTCTAAAATGTTGAACATGAATACTTTCTAATGTATCAATAAAATTTTTCATAAAATCTGTTATCTCATGATCCTGTCGCCGAGCGAAATGGAGTCGCAACCGGATGACGGTGTAGAGAGGAGTGACGTGGATGCCGACGGGATGTCCTCGCTCCAGAATGACTCAGCAAGTAGGGGGGATCCTCCGACCGAATGGAAGAAAGAAGTAGCCTGGCGGATCTCCGACGGGATGACCTGAACCTGCTGGAGAAGATGACCGTTAGCAACCTAGCAGGGAAGCGTCCCGGCAAGGCCCACCGACGGTCAAGTCAGTACTCCAGTGAACAAGCAAATAGAGGAGCACTGTAGACGAGAAGCTTTGCGCGCGTACCTGATAATGAGGAGGGGACGGACTTATATAGCCGGGGAAAAGGACCAAGTCTGACATGTGTCAAGATCTTCTGACAGGGTCAGGGGATTTTGTATGATTATGTTGATTTGAGTCTGACCTGTGTCAGGATTATCTGACAATGTCAGAAGATATTGTATGATTATGTCGATTTGTAGCCAACATTCTTTGTCGTATACTATTTGTCTTATGTGAGGACAAAGACTGATTTCTGTACGTTTCTGACAGGCGCCGCCTGACACCAACGGCGTGACAGGGCGGCGTGCCAGGGAGTGTCAGTTCACACGAGTGGTGATAGCCTGTTATCTGCAGCTGGTGCAGGTGTATTTTGTCTTCACCCCAGGGTGATTCCGAGAGAGTGCCCGAGTGGACACCGAGACGGCACGCCCGGATGGATATCAAGAATGGGTGTAGAGGACTGCCGGGCGGATGCACTCGGATGAACGAGGCGTGTAAGCCTTAATGTGGCCGGCCGGGTTTGACCGGCCGGATGAACCGCTATTTTTATTCTAACCGGCTACCTTGAGTCCGACCGGCCGGCGGAGACCCTGGGTCCGGCCAGGATGTTTGTCGAGTTGGCTGTCCGTACGGTGCTAAGGATAGGGCGGGATCAATAGCCTTCCCCCCAAGTCTAGTCGAAGGAGGCGATCAGTCCGACTGACTGGACTACAAGTGGGTACGACCATTCTGTGGCCGAGCGATTTTGCCCTTTTAATATCCGGCCGGCTTAACATGATGCTCAACAGCTGACGCTGTGTATGCTTGCCCTGTCTGGGCGGAAGGAGATTGTCAGTCGAGAGGGGCGTGGGCCGCCACGCACCTGACTCTTTTTTAACGAGGGCGTCCGGCTGGACGAAGCATGATAGAGGAGCGTGGGCCGCCACGCATTCCCGACTAGCAATTGACATGATGAAGATGTCCGGGCGGATGAAGATTTTGACTGGAGGAACGTGGGTCGCCACGTCCTCGTGCATTGTTCTGCGTACGCAGAATAACTATTCCCGACTGAAGGGAGCGTGGGTCGCCACGCGTCCGTATATTGTGAATGCGTCCGACCGGACGAATATTGTTAGTTGATGAGAGATATGCTGGATACGTTTGGGCGGGAGAGCGTTTGCCTTGAGTCGCAAGAAAGGTGGAGTGCCACGCGCCCCCAGACGATTTTCTCGTGATTGCCCGAGTCAGTCAATTAATGGAGACGCGACATTCTAAGTCGAATGAGGTGATGTGACACGCCCGAGGTGACCGGCGCCTTAACGACATCACCTCCGCTTTAATGATCCGGGCCACGTGGCGCACGCTGGTTGACCGACCGGGATGCGATTTGTCCCCATGATTACGAGCTTTTAATGGCCATTAACGCGCGTAATTCTTTCCGCCACGCGGCAGCTTCCGGCTGGCCGACACGACGACGCGCCCTGTCGCCGCTGCAGGCGACGTCAGCGCCTGCGGCGCGTCTTTTCGAGGCTGATCATGGGACGCCTCAACGGCATGGATGAGGCGATCTCCGTACGCGTGGATCGCCATCGGACGGTCTCCCTTCTTTCGACCTAACTATAAATAGGCCTCCCTCTTCGCCGAAACCCTCATTTGCTTCTCCACTGTTCTCCCTCTAACTTGGTGCTTCTCGCTGCTCGCCGCCGTCTTCGCGTGTCGCCGCCGCCCTCGTGCTTCTCCGCCGGTTAATCCTTTCCCCCACCACCTACGGTCAGATTCTCCCTTTTTCTTCCCTTTCTTTCTGCTCCATGGCTGCCCCTACGTGGTACACTTCCGTCGAGTCTACCCTTTACGACGAGACCGTCTCCGATCTCCGACTGGCCTACGATGTCCCTGAAAACTACCACATTGCCGTTCCGACCAAGGCTGACCGACCACACAAGCCCCCGACTGGCTTCTTTGTGTTTTTCCGGGACCAACATATGTCTGGCCTGCGCTACCCTCTTCATCCCTTTCTTGTAGACTTCTGTAACTTTTTCCATGTGCCTATCTTCTAGCTCTCTCCCAACGCCATTCGCATATTGTGTAACATAATAGTTCTCTTTACCCTTTACCGAGTCCCCCTCCGACCGGAGGTTCTTTACTTCTTTTACTACCCGAAGAAACAGGAGGCCGGGAATTTCTTTCTCCAAGCCCGGGCCAAATTATCCATAGTGGAGAATATTCCTTCCTCGAATAAGGGATGGAAAACCCATTTCTTCTTCATAAGCCCTCCGACCAGCCCCGGGTTCCGATCGGATGGGTTGAAGATCTGCCCCTTATAGCTCCCTTAAAAAATTTAAATCCGACCCCTTATTTACCCTGGCTGTTTCTCGACTCGGGGCCTCCGCTTCGACGGCATGAAACTTCTCAATGACGCCGTCTTGTACATATTTGGGCTAAGCCGAGTGCCTGCCGCCCTGCCCGGCACCTTCTGTAAGTCATTTTTTGTTTCGTACTCCTTTCTCCCTAACTCAATATCCTATGATTTTGCAGCCGAGATGATGTGGGAAGCGGCCCTCGATGAGGCTCTGGGCCTGGCAGACGAAGAGTTAAACGCCCGGGCGGCCGAACAACTGCGTCTGCGCCAGGCCGGTCTGCCCGACCAACCTCCGATTCCTGAGAGCGCGGAGCCCGCCCCTCAGGCTCCTTCTGCCCAACCAGCGGCGACTGGTTCTAGGGAGCCGGTCGGCTCATCCAAATCTTCTGCCCCTGCAAGATCTTCCGGCAAGCAGAAGGTTCAGCCTTCCATGCAGAAGTCCCTGCCTTCCAAGCGGAAGGCCAGCGCTTCTATCCGTATAGAGGAACCGACGGAGGTAGGTCGGTCCTCTTCTGATTCTCCCGACCCGCAACCTTTGAAGAGGCGCCCGAGGACTTCTGCGTCGGGCACTCACTCTCAACCTGCAGAGGCAACTGCCAGCCCGGCTAGAGCGAGCCGGTCAGCTGACGCACCGGATTCGTCTCGCTCGGGAGGACGGCGCTCGCAGCCGTGTGCCTATGGTGTATATCTCCCCTCGGTCGACCCAGCGACCCCCTGTGAAGCCCAGCAGCGGCTTACCCTTTACGGGGAATTGGCGGACTGCTGGGAGCAGGGTATGAGGGAGGGGACTTCCAGACCCCCGATCCGACTGGCTGACCAGTTCTTTCAGGACGCTACGCATGTAAGTCTGATGCTTCGATGCTTAATTAACTTGCTTCTTTCTAACATTTTCATTGTAGTTTTGGGCCTCCTGCTCGAGCGTCGCCTATTCCTTGGTTACCAACACCAGGGGACGCCGAGCGGCCGAGCGGCGGCTCGAGGAATTGGAGCTCCGCCAGGCGCACGCTAACTTACCGGCCGGCGAGGAGGGTACAGCTATTCTCCGCTCGGAAATACTGGACCTTAAGGAAAAACTCCGTTCCGCCGAGGCGCTGCTGACGGAGGAAACCACCCGAGCGGAGGCAGCCGAGCGGGCGTATGCCCGATCCTCCTCGCTGCACGCAACCCTTGAGCAGGAGAGGAAGAAGGCTCTGGACCTGCAGCGCCGTGCCCGATCGGACCTCGACAAGAAGGCTGTTGAGGCCCAAGCCTTGAAGGCGGAGCTAGACAAGATGATGAAGTCCTCGGAGGAGCTCCGGACGACCCTGAACGAAAAAGAGCAGGAGCTGGCGACTCGGGAGTCGGACTTGAATGCCAAAGAGAAAGCTTTAGACATACGAGGAGACGAGCTCCATTTGTCTGAAGGAATGCTGGCCTCTCAAGCCGTTGCCTTGGAGGAGAAGGACAAGGAGCTAGCTAATCTCCGGGCGGAAATTGACAGCCTGAAGCTGCATCAAGCGGGCGAGCCCGCCCGGATGGACACCCATCGCCTGGCTTACATCAACTCTAAAGAGTTCGACAAGCAGCTGGGCAAGCGGACATCTGGTATGTTCCAGATGGGCTTAGACAGCGCTGTTATGCAGCTCCAAGAGAGCGGCCATCTGCCTGCCGACCTTCCTGCCAATGTCGTCCAAGTGAGCCGGGTCAAGGAGCTACTCCCTAAGGACTTCTTCCAGCCCTTTACTTAAATTTCAATCATGTAATCTTGAGCCGCCGGTTGGGGCTCTCCTTTTTGTACTGCTTCCGAGTCAATTATCAATGAAAAAGCTTTTTCCTTTAACGTGTTATTTTAGATAATGACTAAGCAAATGTTGCTGATCGACTAGCCGGGTGGGGGATATGGATCACCTTAAACCCGACCAGAGAGCCGAATTAAGCGCAGGAAAAATGATTGTGCAAGGTAGACGACTGGTTGATCTGACTGAGGGGTGTGGGTCGCCACACGCCCGGTCGGAGAATCAAATCAAGTTAGGAAAATGGCTAAGTGTAAGTTAGCCGGCTGGTCGGTCCGACTGAGGGGTGTGGGACGCCACACGCCCGGTCGGGGAGCCAAACCAAGTTAGGAAAATGGCTAAGTTAGCCTGCTGGTCGGTCCGACTGAGGGTGTGGGTCGCCACACCCCGGTCGGAGAACCAAATCAAGTTAGGAAAATGGCTGTGTAAGTTAGCCACTGGTCGGTCCGACTGAGGGGTGTGGGTCGCCAACGCCCGGTCGGGGAACCAAACCAGTTTATAAATATGTTAGGCTTC
>JAGFNQ010005001.1:121443-146667 GCA_024364735.1 Boesenbergia rotunda
CGTGAGCCCCGTTTATAGAGGACATCTCCGACCATGGTATATTGCACGGCTCTCTTTCTGAGCATCCGAGCCTCCTCCCGGTCGGATGGTACTTCTCCCCTGGTCAAGAATGCAATCAATGGAGTTCTCCAATCGGTCTCCAATTCGATCTCTGCTTGCTGCTCGATTTGCATGACGAATAAGGCATGGCAGGCCGGCCGAGGGACCACCCAAGCTCCGACTGCGCTAGCTAATTTGGCTAGCTCATCCGCTTTCAAGTTGCTTTCCCGAGGGATCTTCTGTAAGAGTACCTCCCTGAAACCCGCCTTCAGCTGTTCATAAGCATCGATGTACTCTTGCAGCCGGCTGCTGTTGACTTCGAAATTACCGGCCAGTTGCTGTATGGCAAGTTGCGAATCTGAGTATAGCCACACCCGAGTGGCGCCGACATGCCGGGCGGCTTGCAGACCGGCTAGAAGTGCTTCATATTCAGCTTCATTATTAGTCGCCTTGTGTTCTAGCCGCACGGACAGGTGTAGCCGTTCTTCTTCGGGTGAAACCATGAGAACGCCGATTCCGCTTCCTTGTCGAGAAGAGCCCCATCAACGTACACCTTCCATACGCCCTCGGCTTCGTCGGGATGCCATTCCGTGAGAAAATCGGCTAAGGCTTGAGCCTTGATAGCCGGTCGGGGTTGATATTGTATGTCATACTACTCAGCTCAGTTATCCATTTGACTAGCCGCCCTGAGGCGTCTGGGTTAGTGAGCACCCGACCCAAGTTACTGTTAGTCAATACAGTAATTGGGTGAGATAAGAAGTATGGTCTGAGTCGCCGGGCGGCTAAGAATAGTATGTAGCCCAATTTTTCGAGTGTCGTGTACCGACACTCGGCTCCTTTAAATAAGTGGGCAAAGAAGTACACCGGCCTTTGCTCAGTTTTTTCTTGCCGGGCCAGCACCATGCTGCCCGAGTCGGAGGAGGCCGCTAAGTATACATATAAACTCTCATTCGGCTCCGGCCGGGAGAGTGTCGGTAGCTCAGACAGATAAGCTTTCAGCTCCTCGAAGGCCCTGTCACATTCTGCGTCCCACTGAAATTTGGTGGCCCGGCGTAAGGTCTTGAAGAATGGCAGACCCCGTTCGACTGACCGGGAAATGAACCTTGACAAGGCCGTTATCCGCCCCATCAGCCGTTGAGCTTCTCTGAGATTCCTTGGAGCCGGCATCTCCATGATGGCCTTTACTTTGCCCGGATTTGCTTCGATTCCCCGCTCGGTAACTATATAGCCGAGGAACTTCCCGCTTCGAGCCCCGAATAGACATTTGGCCGGATTAAGCTTCAGGCCAAACCGCCGTAGAGTTTGGCAAGTTTCTTCAATGTCGGGGATTAGTTCTTCTGCCCGGGCAGTCTTGATCAGAATATCATCGACGTATACTTCGACATTACGCCCCATCTGCGACCGGAACACCTTGTTCATCATTCTTTGGTAGGTGGCGCCCGCATTCTTGAGGCCGAGCGGCATGACGGTGTAGCAGTAGGTGCCGTCAGCCGTGACGAAGCTAACCTTCTCCTGATCAGCCGCAGCCAGCGGGACTTGGTGGTATCCCTGGTACGCATCCAGCATTGATATGAACTCGCTGCCGGCCGTCGAGTCTACCATTTGATCGATCCGTGGAAGTGGGTAGCAATCCTTCGGGCATGCCCCGATTGAGGTCTCGGAAATCAATGCATACCCACCACTTGTCGTTGGGTTTGGCCACCAGCACCACATTGGCCAGCCAGGCAGGGAACTGGACCTCCCGGATGTGTCCTGCCTCCAACAGTCTGTCTACCTCCGCCCGGATGACTTGATTCTGGGCGGCGCTGTGGTCCCTTTTTCGCTGCTTCACTAGCCGCGCACCCGGGTGCACGTGCAATTGATGCTCTGTTACTTCCGGCTGGACTCCCTTTAAGTCTTTCGCTGACCAGGCAAATACGTCTTGATTCCGAGCGAGGGAGTCGACCAGGGATTGCTTCAGCACCTCAGAAAGTCCTGCAGCAATTTGTATCTTGGTATCTTCCCGCCTGGGCAAAAGTTGTACCTCTTCTTTGTCCTCCCTCAATTCTGCCCAAGGGGAGGCTTGCACCATGTTGCAACTGCTTCCTGCCCGCCTTGCTTTCTGACCTCCCGAGCGGACATCATCAGCATAGCAGCGCCGGGCCACGGTCTGATTGCCCTTCACCTCGCCGACCCTGTCGCCGACCGAAAACTTCACCTTGAGGTAGTAGGTGGAGAGTACCGCTTTGAATTCGTTGAGAGCCGGTCGACCGAGAATGCGTTGTAGGCAGCTGGCGCATCCACAATCAGAAACGTGGTCCATCGGGTTCTCTTGAGTGGCTCTTCTCCAAGTGAGACGGCTAGCCGTATCTGTCCGATCGGCTGTACTTCGTTCCCCGTGAATCCGAACAGGGGAGTAGCCACCATCTCCAGCTGCGATAATTCAATTTGCAGTTGATCGAAAGCTCGTTTATATAAAATGTTTACCGAGCTGCCGGTGTCCACAATGGTGCGGTGGACTTCGTAGTTGGCGATGACAGCGGTGATAACCAGCGGGTCATCATGCGGCACCTCCAATCCTTGTAGGTCCGACGGCCCCCAGCTGATTTGGGGCCCTTGAGCTTGAGAGGTGCTGACTCCGACTTGGTGAATTTTCAGTCGGCGCACCTGCGTCTTTCTAGCTCTGTTGGAATCACCTCCGGTCGGCCCACCGGAAATCACATTGACGCCTCCTCGGACAGCGTTCTGGTGATTTTCCTGGTCTTCATCAAGTTCCTCCGCCTCTTCCTGCTCGGGCTGAGGAAACAATTGCCGGGCGGCGGGGGCATCACGCCTTTGTCTTTGTTGGGTTGTGGCTCCATGACCACGCCCGCGCCCCTACGGGGTTTGTCGTCCTTGACCCCTGCCGAGTGGGGTCGAGCTCTGCCGCCCGCTCGGCAATCTTCAGTGTTGTGCGTATTACACTAGTGAAACGCACAATACGGTGCCCATCTGTTGGGCCAATTCCCCTGTGCCACCTGCACTTGCTGGGGTCTCATTCCCGGCCGATCGGCTGATCGGGGACTGCGAATCGGCCCTCCTGGCGATCTGTTGTGTTGAGGTGCGGGCTGTGGGCTAACTATCACTTCCTTCCTCCGGGCGGCTTGCGCTTCCTCTACATTGATATACTTAACAGCTTTCCCGAGCAGGCTGTCGAAATCCTTTGGTGGCTTCCTGATCAGGGATCGGAAGAAGTCACCTTCTTGGAGCCCTTGCGAGAAAGCTGTGACCAGTACTTCTGGCGTGGTATTTGGCACCTCTATAGCTACTCCATTGAACCTCTGGATGTAGGCCCGGAGTGATTCTTTCGGACCTTGCTTCAGAGCGAACAAATTGAGGATGGTCTTATGATGCCTCCGACTGCTTGCAAAATGTTGCAGAAACAGCCGCTTCACTTCTGCGAAACTCCCGACCGATCCACCCGGGAGTCCGTCGAACCATCGTTGAGCCTGCCCGGAGAGGGTTGTCAAGAAAGCGCGACATTTGACGCCCTCCGGGTATTGGTGCAACAAGGCAGCGCTCTCAAACTTCATGACGTGCTCCTCGGGGTCACTGGCCCCCGAGTACTCAGGCATGGTGAAGAACCGTAGATGCTTGGGGACGGGATCTCCAAGAATTTGTGGAGAGAAAGGGCTGTGAGTCGGATAGGCCGCGGCGGGGTCGGCCAAACCTTTCCCTTTATCTGGGCGCGCCTGATGCGCCAGGCTGGACGCTGAAGCTTCGGTCGGGGCCGAGTGGGCCTCGTTCCGAAAAAGTGCTCGGGGATAATTTGGAATGAAGGGGTCGGGCTGAGCAGCCATACCTTCTGAATTTCCCCGCATAGAGGGCCCAGGGGGCCGGGCCCCTTGACTACCAGTCGGCGGATGCGATTGTTGTGCCTTCTGTGTCCGGACAGCCATCAGCATTTCATATTCTTCTGGCGAAAGAGTAACCGTTAGTGGATTGGGGTTTTCCATTCTTCGCTCTCGATCAGGCAGAAAGCCCTTCTTCTAGCGCCAAATTTGATCCTGTCGCCGAGCGAAATGGAGCCGCAACCGGATGACGGTGTAGAGAGGAGTGACGTGGATGCCGACGGGATGTCCTCGCTCCAGAATGACTCAGCAAGTAGGGGGGATCCTCCGACCGAATGGAAGAAAGACGTAGCCTGGCGGATCTCCGACGGGATGACCTGAACCTGCTGGAGAAGATGACCGTTAGCAACCTAGCCGGGAAGCGTCCCGGCAAGGCCCTCCGACGGTCAAGTCAGTACTCCGGTGAACAAGCAAATAGAGGAGCACTGTAGACGAGAAGCTTTGCGCGCGTACCTGCAAATGAGGAGGGGAGGGGCTTATATAGCCGGGGAAAAGGACCAAGTCTGACATGTGTCAAGATCTTCTGACAGGGTCAGGGGATTTTGTATGATTATGTTGATTTGAGTCTGACCTGTGTCAGGATTCTCTGACAAGGTCAGAAGATATTGTATGATTATGTCGATTTGTAGCCAACATTCTTTGTCGTATACTATTTGTCTTATGTGAGGACAAAGACTGGTTTCTGTACGTTTCTGACAGGCGCCGCCTGGCACCAACGGCGTGACAGGGCGGCGTGCCAGGGAGTGTCAGTTCACACGAGTGGTGATAGCCTGTTATCTGCAGCTGGTGCAGGTGTATTTTGTCTTCACCCCAGGGTGATTCCGAGAGAGTGCCCGAGTGGACACCGAGACGGCACGCCCGGATGGATATCAAGCATGGGTGTAGAGGACTGCCGGGCGGATGCACTCGGATGAACGAGGCGTGTAAGCCTTAATGTGGCCGGCCGGGTTTGACCGGCCGGATGAACCGCTATTTTTATTCTAACCGGCTACCTTGAGTCCGACCGGCCGGCGGAGACCCTGGGTCCGACCAGGATGTTTGTCGAGTTGGCTGTCCGTATGGTGCCAAGGATAGGGCGGGATCATCTCACATTCAACCTAACTCAATCGTATTTTTACTAAATAGTCATTGTAATACAATAATATTATAATAAATATTACAGATCATATGAATTACTTTATAGCTTATATATAATAGAGGTTAGTCATAACTATTATAATTGATAGGGTTAAACGAGCCCTGGTTGGAACGAAGGATGAAGAAGCTGCCCAACACAACAGTGGTAGGTTGAGACAACCCTCCGTTTGTCGTCCCTGGAATCCCCAAGGGAGACGCGCCCGGGAAGAGCAGCTGGAGATCCTTCTCGGGAGCGCCCCGGGAGGTTAGGTCCCGTGAGTACCTCGGGAGTTGTGGCATGTGAAAACCCCGAGCTCTCCTCGGGGGGTGGAGTCCCTGCAGTGACCGACCTCATACGCTGGCCTCCCTCGGGGTATAGATAAACACCCCCGTCATAAGAGGTCTTCGCGACCCTTGAATCTCGCAACGGGCCGAAGTCGATAATGGAACAGACCTTTTCAAAAGATATCCCAGGGCTACCGAACAAGGAGGGAGATGTGGCTTAAGTGCGGGAGATGCGGCACCGATCAGGGGGTATGTCTATCCCATCGTCGTCGCTATAAAAGGTAGTCCAACCCCTCCGGTAAAGGGGTTACGCATTCTACATACTATCTTTCTTTCTCAATATCATTTTTCTTCAAAAGACCAACTAACTTGAGCGTCGGAGTCGACTCCGCCGGACCCCTGCCGGCGTGTCCCCTAACGCTTGTGTTAACTTCGCAGGACCCCCAAGTTCCTCTTAGGCGTAGTAACTTCCACGCGGGTAGAACCATTGCAACTGGTCATCGTCGACGACTCCTTCCGAAACAAATTTGGCGCCGTCTGTGGGAACTTAGCAAAGCACCTGAAGGAGCACCGATGACAGGATCGGAGGGATAACCCCTTACCCTCACCAAAGAGGAACTTGATCGTCTAGTGGCTAACACCATTAAGGAAGCCCTGGAGCAGAACCAAGTTGAACAGACTGTCCCGCAACTAGCGGGCCCGGCGAGGGAGGAGATCCCCGGAGTCTCCGCCTCGCATTCCCGAAGATTCGTCACCCCGGCGGGGCCGCAGGACGGAGCAGCCCAGCGTCCTCAGAGAGAATCCCCGGGAGATGTGGAGAGGGCCCATTCGGTGGCCTCCAGTGCTCAGAGGCAGGAAGAGGGACTGGGGAAGAGGGATGAACCCAAGATCTCTCAGAAGACTCCCTCTACCCCTTTCTCATCGGAGATTGTCGAGGACCCCATGCTGAAGCAGTTCCGCAGGCCAGTGATCCCTGAGTATGATGGGAAGACGGATCCGGAGGATCACGTCTGTAAATTCGAGAATGCGGCACTCCTGCACCAGTATACTAACGGAGTGAAGTGCCGGGTGTTCTTGAACACTTTGTCTGGAGCAGCACAGCGGTGGTTCCAAAGGTTGCCACAGGGTTCCATCAACTCCTTCACGGAGTTCAAGACAACATTCCTCCATCATTTCGCGTGTAGCCGACGCTACCAGAAGACAACACTTAACCTGTTCGCTCTCAAGCAAAAGCCTAAGGAACCACTCAAGGAGTACATACAGAGGTTCAACCGGGTGGCACAGGACGTACCCAGTTCGACATCAGAGATCCTCGTCAGCGCTTACACCCAAGAGCTCGCTGAAGGGGACTTCTTTCGGTCCTTGGTGAGGAAGCCCCCGCCAGTTTTGACGATTTGCTGGGACGCTCAGTCAAGCTTCCCAATGTAGAGGAAGTACAGTACGCTCGGCGTAAGGATCCAGTTAGAGCTCCTCCTTCGGCAGCCCCTCGATAAGACATAAGGGAGCCCTCGGCTCCGGCGAGGAAAAAAGACCTTCCTCCCAGGAAGGATCACTGGACCGACATGCGTCGGCTGGTGGAGACGGTAGACACCGAGCAGCCGGAGTCATTGCCAAAGTACTGCGATTATCATGGCAGTTCGATTTATTCCACAGAGGAGTGTCATGCCTTGAAGAAGAAGTTCAGCGAGAAAGCAGACATCAAACCTCGAAGAAAATGGAACAAGTCGGGGTATCACCGAAGGTCGCCAAGGCGAAGCTTTTCCCCTCGGCGACGGCCCACAGGGGAGAACGAGGTCCGACCTCGGTCCCGATCGCGATCGAGAGGTAGGAGTCGGGGGCCCGCACCCCGAAGATCCCTCTCCTTAGAAAGAGATCCCCAGAAGGGCAAAGCCCCTCTGCGGGGCCCTCCTTCGGCCCATGTAGGGGTTATCTCGGGATGACCTGTTGAAGGGGACTCTAACCGGGCCAGAAGTCTTACAACCGACGATTGGAAAACTACTCCATTGGGACAAGTCGAAGCCAGTTGTCAGGCCCTATAATCTAGTTTAGGTCGTCCGACCTCGAAGAAGTGGAAGCTCCTCACGAGGACGCCATAGTGGTCGTGGCCCGCATTGCCAATTATGAGGTGAAGCGCATCTTCGTAGACACGGGGAGTTCCGTGAACATTCTGTACAGGGCGGCTTGGGAGCAAATGCGGATAGACGAGGATGAACTGCTCCCCGTCTCGACCCCACTGTTTGGCTTCACGGGGTATCGGGCACAGCCGTTAGGGCAAATCACCTTGTCACTCTCGTTGGGCAGCGATAGGCTCGAGAGAATCCGGAGGACTCCTTTCTTGATTGTGGACGCGCCCTCCTCCTATAATGCCATCCTGGGCCGACCAGCGCTCAGCACATTCCAAGTGGTGGCCTCCTTTTACCACCATAAGATCAAGTTCCCGATGGACGATCGGGGTGGTGGAGGTCCGAGGGGATCAGTTAGTGTCTCGTCGGTGCTACAGCGGAGAGGTCAGGTCAGAATCTTAGAAGAACCCACGGGTCATGGAAGAATAGCTGCCGAAGGAGAATAGAGACACTCAAGAGGTCTCGGTCCGACTGGGGTCCCGGATCCTTTCGGTCTTGGTAAGATTTTTAATTTGTTCAGAACATCAGTCTATGTCTCTTTGTGCTCTCGCAGCAAAATCGAGTAATAAAAGAAGCTTCTTTCAAAATGACTATGCGCCACTAAGGAATTCAAAAACCCTAATATCTTGCGGTACAACCGACGCCCGGGGAACTTAGGCTTGTCGTGGACATACGTGCCTAACCAAGTAATCAAAACCCTAATACCCCGTGGTACAGCCGACGCCCGGGGTACTTAGGCTTGGTCGTGGACATACACACACGACCAAGTAACCAAAACCCTAATATCCCGCGGTACAGTCGACGCCCGGGGTACTTAGGCTTGGTCGTGGACATACGCGCTCGACCAAGTAACCAAAATCCTAATACCCCGCGGTATAGCCGACGCCCCGGGGTACTTAGGCTTAGTCGTGGAAATACGCGCTCGACCAAGTAACCAAAACCCTAATACCCTGCGGTACAGCCGACGCCCGGGGTACTTAGGCTTGGTCGTGGACATACGCGCCCGACCAAGTAACCAAAATCCAAATACCCCGCAGTACAACCGACGCCTTGGGTAATTAGGCTTGGTCGTGGATATACGCGTCATACCAAGTAACCAAAACCCTAATACCCCGCGGTACAACCGACGCCCGGGGTACTTAGGCTTGGTCGTGGACATACGCGCCCGACCAAGTAACCAAAACCCTAATACCTCGTAGTACAACCGACGCCCGGGGTACTTAGGCTTAGTCGTGAACATACGCGCCCGACCAAGTAACCAAAATCCTAATACCCCGCGGTACAGCCGACGCCCGGGGTACTTAGGCTTGGTCGTGGACATACGGGCCCGACCAAGTAACCAAAATCCTATTACCCTGCCGGTACTGCCGACGCCCGGGTACTTAGGCTTGGTCGTTGACATACGCGCCAGACCAAGTAACTAAAACCCTAATACCCCGCGGTACTGCCAATGCTCGGGGTACTTAGGCTTGGTCGTGGACATACGGGCCCGACCAAGTAACCAAAATCCTAATACCCCACGGTACTGCCGACGCCCGGGGTACTTAGGCTTGGTTGTGGATATACGCGCCAGACCAAGTAACCAAAACTATAATACCCCGTGATACTGCCGACGCCCGGGGTACTTAGGCTTGGTCGTGGACATACGCGCCCGACCAAGTAACCAAAACCCTAATACCCGCGGTACAACCGACGCCCGAGGTACTTAGGCTTGGTCGTGGACATACGCGCCCGACCAAGTAACCAAAACCCTAATACCCCACGATACAGCTGACGCCCGGGGTACTTAGGCTTGGTCGTGGACATACGCGCCCGACCAAGTAACCAAAGCCCTAATACCCCGCGGTATAGCCGACGCCCGGGATACTTAGGCTTGGTTGTGGACATACGCGCCCGACCAAGTAACCAAAACCCTAATACCCTGTGGTACAGCCGACGCCCAGGGTACTTAGGCTTGGCCCGAGACATATGTGCCCTACCAAGTAACCCCAAACTCTACTACTTCGCCACACCGAAGACTTAACCAGTTCAGAAGCATGGACAATATGTCATACCCAACGACGGGAGAACCAGCAAAAGCATTAAAGTATCGACACGGGACAGTTATACACACATAAAAGGTACTGGAAAAAATCGTTTATTTTATTGGCATGAATAGACGCATGAAGATATACATCTCGGGAAGTCAATAAGACACACGCCAAATATCTAAAAAAAAGGGGGGGGCACCCTTCTGCATGGGTTCTCTCCGCGTCACTTCCGACTTTTTTTTCGAGGCTTGAAGTCGTTCTCGGATAGCTGACGAAGATGGATGCCTGAGGTAACACATGAGTAGCTTGGGCACTCCCTCCGAGTAGGGGAGGGCCACAATGCAGGCTCCTATCCCTCTCAGGGGTCCCTCAACCAAGAGTAATACGGTATCTCCAGGGTGGGGCATTGACGATACCAACGAGGGAGAAAGAAGCAAGCAAGCGGAAGAGATGGAGGAGATGCTACACCCTCCTCCCCCTATTTATGGAGATGGTTGCTTGTCCGGGCAGTTAATGCAGAGAGGAGGCAATCACGCAAACAGGTGCCGAAGCGGCGTTTCGACTGGTGCGCTCATGCTGCGCCTAGGAACCCGCGACTCTTAACGAGTCTAATCAATGGGATCGTGGATAATACGGAGAGGACGGTTCGAAAACCGTCCGCACACTTCGGCAGGAAAGATCGGCGAGGACCCGCCGCAGACATAAATGTGAGGTACGAAGAGTTGACTTAAAAAATTATCAAACACCAGAATCAACCTCGAAGACAATCGACGGTTGCTTAAGTATGAAGCTGCATCTCGCCAGAGCACATACGCAGGGAAAACGATTGCACTAAGTCAAAATCAATACAACCAGGCTTGTCTCTCAGACAAACATCGGACCGCTCAGGGCCTTGAAAGAGGACCTCTACTTAGCTCAGAGGGCATCTACAATCTCGGGTCAGCGTCAGAAGGTAGGAGCTGCTCTATCTTTGGCTTGTCGATGGCCCCATGGAAGCCCCCATAGAAGCCCTGTTGTAAGCGTTCCATCACCTGGTCGGCTATAATGGCGCGGAATTCCTCCGACTCCAGGAACCTCGCTTTAAAGCTCAGCTCGTCCTCCTTAGAATCAAAAGTTTTGGTCGTCCGAAGGGTCGAGAGCTCGACCTCAGCAGCTTCGTAAGAACGCCTTAGCCATGCCAACTCGGCATCCATCTCCGATTGCTCGGACAGAGCCTCTCTGAGCCTCTCTGAG
Source organism: Boesenbergia rotunda (assembly GCA_024364735.1). Lineage (NCBI taxonomy): Eukaryota > Viridiplantae > Streptophyta > Magnoliopsida > Zingiberales > Zingiberaceae > Boesenbergia > Boesenbergia rotunda. The sequence continues at coordinate 132,139 of JAGFNQ010005001.1, forward strand.
GTGGCCCGCTCATCTGATCGAGCCTGGATCAGATCATCCTCCAGGACAAAGGCACGGTCAGTGGCCATCAGGAGACAGACTCCACTTGGCCCGATAATTGCTTCTCTCTCTCCTGGAGCCGATCTCTCTCTCGCGTCACTTGGAGGATGTCCTCAGTAGCTGACATAGCCTTCTCGGACGCCAGACCTTCTCTATGCCGGGAATTCCGAAGAGCCTGCTCCTGGTCCTGCATGAGCTTCCACAGGCGCTCGACTTCTTCGCGAAGAGTTCTGCTGACGCCTGCTTGCATCACTCCTGACTGGTGCTCCAGATTAGCTGCCGCTACTGCTCGCAAGGCTCGATGGAGCAAGGCCTCCACTTGGGGCCCGAAATATAGGCCCCGACAAATTGCTATGCAATCCTCAGCTGCCTGCCATCGCACCGAAAGGTCATCAGACGGACAAAAGAACATCCAAAATAATAGCAATTCACACCTTTATGAGTGTCTCCCGAAGACTGGCGAGCGGTCCAGCCGAGGCTCGCACGACTACCCCTTCGAAGGTGTCGGGGATGTCGCCTCGCCCCTCAGGCGGCGGTGGACTCAGTCGGGGAGGAAGTCGTTGCACGTCGGAGGCCTCAGGTGGTAAGGTGGAAGGGTCGGAGGCGTCCTCTTCGGAACTAGAAGGCTCCTCCGACAAGAGCCCCTTGGGCGAAGTCTCCCTTAATTGCCCTGGTGGGGAATATTGCATCGAGGCCTCCAACACTGCATCCAACCTCTCCCCCAGTCAATCCAACTTCATCCGGTATTGAGTATGCAACATCTCCTTACACGTGGGAGAGGTGGCTGGGTCAAGGGGGTGGGAGGGGAGCACAGGGATAACTGTCTCCAGAGCAGAGACTGGCGGGGTAGGTGTAGGAGCGACTCCCTCGGAGGATGGCGTCACTTCCTCGGGCACCGAAGGAAGAGGAGAGGAACCTGCAGGGCGCCGCTTTTTCCATGAAGAGCCCAAGCCCTTGGGAAGCCGTCGTTTTTGCCGACCGAAGGACTGAAAGGCCGCAGGAGTAACTAGAGGGGGACCCCTCATTCACCCTCTCAGGGCGGACTACTCTCGTAGAGGAGTCACCCCCAGGAGGGGGATCCATCACTTGATCAGCCTGGTGAGCCGGAGGCCCTTGGTCCCCAGCCGGCGTGGATACAACAGTAACCTTGACCTTCTCGGGTGAAGCGACCCCACGGGGCGAGACAGCAGGCCCCTCGGGGGACTCGACAGGAGCCGGTGGAACTTCAGGAACGACCGGAGGAGGGTTCAGGGCCTCCTTGTTAGCCTCCTCCCACTTGATGAGCCGGCTCATTGCCTTGGCATACATGACCCCCTCTACAGTTGCCAGACAGAGGGAGCATCAGTCAGAACCAATGTGCATAGAAGAAAAAGACGAACATACCTAGGGTGGGGTTGCTCCGCGTTACTTTAGGGCTAAGACCTGCTCGATACATAAGCATTTCGCTCTGCACCATCCCCGGGTCACTGAATTCCATATCCGAAAGTACCTCCCTAGCATGCTGGTACACCGGGCTGCGGAGAAAACTCTTTAGGAGAGGAGGAGTCGGCAAATTCGCTATCCAACACAAGGGACTGAAAGGTAATGACGGTAGTCGGATGAAGAAGAATTTCTTCTTCCACCCCTTATGCGTGGAAGGAAACCCGCCTAGAAACCTATGGCCGGGACGGGCTGCAAAACTAAAGACCCCTCGCGATCCTAACGGGACGAAGAAGGAATGGAAGAGATGTGGGGTTAAAGGAAGATCGAAAAGCTTAAAGAAGATATACGCTCCTCCCATTTGGGCGAAGGCATTGGGAGCCATCTGGTGAAGAGGAATATCAAAATAAGAAGCTATGTTCGTGAAAAAAAAGGAGGAATAGGGAAACGGAGCCCTAACTTCGTCTGCCCTAAGAAAAAGGTCAACATGCCGGCAGGAGGTTCCACGGGTGTCTGACCCACGTTAGGAATGACCATTGCCATTTCGGTCGGGAAGTCATAGGTCTCGGTGGCCGCCTGTAAAGCTTCAGGCCTCACTCTTAAGGAAAGAGACTCATACCACTCCGCGTGGTAGCTTTCCATAATCCCTAAGGAAGAAGACAAGAGAAAAGACAGGAAGGAGACAAGCTACTCACGCGCAACAAAAAGCTCTACAAGGAGGAAGACGAAGCATGCCCAGTTGCTGAAGCAGAAGTGGAGGTTAACGTCTGCCTTTTTCCTTCTCTTGTACCCCGACAGTCGCCTGCCTGAGCGAACCGGAGAAATGACACGTGGAAAGAAAGAAACCACCTCTCCTAGGCAGTCGATGGTCGTGAGCCAGCTATACAGGCACACGATCGTAGGGGCTCATGGAGATGGTCGATAGAACACGTGGCAAAGAGGCGCTCGAGCAAGCAACCCGTTACCCTTGAAAAGGGGGATCATACACCTTTATAACAAGAGATAGAGGTCATCATAAGCCTTCGAGATGCGGAGTAGGCTTTTTGGGAAAAGAAGGAAGGCGCAGAAGCGAATTTCTAGGAGCACGGGTCGAAGAAGATGTGATCCAAGTGCCCCTCGTAACCGCTGAGGGCTAGAAGGTGAAGGCTCGTGAGAACTCAGCTTCTTCATCCCTGCACTAGTCCGATCAGTCAGCCACACTTCCTTCGATCAGACTTGAAGGAGGGGACTTATGATAGGGTTGAATGAGTCCTAGCCAGGACGAAGGATGAAGAAGCTACCCAACACAACAGCGGTAGGTTGAGACAACCCTCCGTCTGTGGTCCCTGGAATCCCCAAGGGAGACGCGCTCGGGAAGGGCAACTGGAGATCCCTCTCGGGAGCGCTCCAGAAGGTTAGGCCCCGAGAGCACCTCGAGAGCTGTGGCATGTGAAAACCATGAGCTCTCCTGGGGGGGGTGGAGTTCTCGCAGTGACCGACCTCATACGTTGCCCTCCCTCGGGTTATACGGGGTATAAATAAACACCCCCTTCATAAGAGGTCTTCATGACCCTTGAATCTCGCAACGGGCCAAAGCCAATAATGGAGTAGACCTTTTCAAAAGATATCCCAGGGCCACCGAACAAGGAGGGAGACGTGGCTTAAGTGTGGGAGATGCGACACCGATCAGGGGCACGCCTATCCCATTATCGTCGCTATAAAAGGTAGTCCAACCTCTCCGGTAAAGGGGTTACGCCCTCTCATTCTACATACTGTCTTTCTTTCTCAATATCTCCTAGGCAAAGTAACTTCCACGCGGGCTGAACCTCTGTAACTGGCCATTGTCGACGACTCCTACCGGAATAATAATAATATCAGAAGTAAAGATATTTTGGGATAAAATATCCGATGCCACGTTACGATGAATTTATATTTGGTTAATTTGGGTCGTGCATTTGATTTTTACCCAAATATTTATTTTATCTGCTAAATTATTTTGATAATACTTGCGTACATTATTTAAGGTAGCGGGCGGTCAAAATTATTCATAAAAGAGTAACCACACGCTTAGAAAAAAAAAGTGAAAAATATCAAGAAATAATGTTCTTCTGGAAGTGAACAATATGGATGATAAATCATCATGATACAACCTTGAGTGATGATCAGGGGATGCTTTCATCTGTAAGTTTAACACAAGCGTTAAAGGGATGTACTGGAAAGAGTTCCGGCAGAGCCCTCTCCGACGCTCAAGTCAGAAACCCTTCAGAAAATAGGAGAGAAGTTAAGAAAATAAATTATTGAGAGTTAAGAAAGTTTGGACCCCTTTACCTAGGTGCCTAAGCACCTTATATAATTGCTATCCCTTCTTTCAATCACTCCCCCATTGCTGTAACTGCCACCTCTATTTTCATGTCTCACGGATTGTGATCACCTGTCAACTGTCACACATCGAGGAGATATTGGTAACTATCGCTGCACATATTAAACTATCATTATTATCGTATGTTACAGGTCATAGCCACCTGTCAGCTTTCACACTCAGGGAGGGGATACTTGTAATTGCCAACCGTGTATATTAAGTTTATCATTATCATCACTAACGGTAAACTTCCCACATCTATTCTCTCTTACTCTCGAGTTGCCCTCGAGGACTTCTCCTTGAGTTGGGCTTGGGTTTCGCTCTCCCAAGTTGGTCTCGAGCAATCTTGTCCTGAGTTGGTCTCAGGAACTTCTCTCCTGAGTTGGGCTCGAGTTCCGCCCTCCCGAGTTAGTCTTAGGCATTCTTCTTCTGAGTTGGTCTCGGGTACTTCTCTCCCGCCCTTATAGCCACGCCACATAGCTTCTTCGAGCCACGTGTCCGCCTTAAGTTAACATCCCAATTATAAGCCCCCTCGATAAGTCTAATTGAAGGAAGTTTACCTGACTTATTGAACTTGTGGCGCTTTGGGAGAGAAGTTTAGATAAAAAATGTAGTTAGCATTTCTCAACCTTAATCATGGATCCTAAGAATCAAAACATTCGCAGTGGGAATCAAAGTAATTGTTTGAATTAGCCCCAAGAGTTTCACTAGTTTCGATGCGCCATAATCAGTGGCTGTTAATCACTTATTAAGAGTGCATGAGGCATATTAATGACGAGAGATCCTTTTGGTGAATAGACTGACACCACACGGTGTGCCCCCTCGAAGCATCCTTTCCTCGACGTGCTAGTGAAGGCATACCAACCGGCGGCTATAATGAGTCACACGCTTCGGGATCCACGGTTATTCCTCGACCACGTGTCTCACATCCATCCCTCCTGTGTTGTCGCTATCTTCCTATAAAAGGGGACGCGGAGATGGTCATCCACCTTCTTGCACCGCCAACCATCGGAGCTTGTTACTTCCACCTCCTTTCGCTAAAGTTTGTTATTTCAGTGTAAGCCATCATCCTTTCTTCTTCCTCCTTGATCATCCCTACCTCTTCCTTAGAATCATGGGCAATAATAGAATGGTAGAAGGAAAGAAAGGAAAAAGTGAAAAGGATGGAGCCTCAGGAAAATTAAAAGAGCAGGCCTATCAGCCAGAATGGTATGAGGTCATATCATCGAAGGTTAAACCTGGAGTCTTGCAAGGTGCCTGTGAAACCTATGACATCCCAACAGATTTCGAAGTTCGGGTGCCCAGGCTTGATCAATCTCCTGTAGAGTCTCCTCTAGAGTTTTATACATTTTTCTTAGGTTAGGTAGAATTTGGTTTTCGATTTCCGATCCGCCTTTCTTCATGTTCATATTCTAATACTTTGGCATTCCTCTCCAACATATGACCTCGAATGCCTTTGCTCAGATGAGCGGGGCGTTCTTTTTGTTCAAGTTGTTTGAGATACCTCTAACCCCTCGCTTTTCCATTACTTTTTCCTTCTTAGCCTCGCGTCCAGAGGGGTTTTTAACTTCATAGCAAGAGCTAGCCATAGATTCACAGGTGGTCTCCCTTCCTCACACAAGGGATGGAAGGAGATATTCTTCTTTATCAGACTCTCCGTGCATCCTTTCTTCCCAACTCGTTGGTTGGATGAACTACCTCCCATCCTGAAATTAGGTGATTTTCAACATGATCAGGGGTACCAACAAGTCAGGAGAGTATTTACCGGAACAGAGTTCCATAGCCCAGACATGGTCCGCTGTGAAGGGCTCTTATATGGAGCTGGGATTAGCCCCAAGGCTACCAGCCTTGATTGCAACCTCCGTAAGTTCTTTATCTTTATTAATGTTTGTTTATACTAACTGATATTTCTTTGACTTTTTGCAAAAGCCACCATGCTTGCCCGATCCATGAGCATGATGCTCAAATGGGAGTTGGCTGACGAGAAGGCGCTAACTCCTCCCCAAGTCCTGAGAGACCCACCCTCCGAATCCAATGGAGACTCCGAGAGTACTTAAGGACAGGAGCCTCTTGTCATGGAGCCGCCTGCTACTTGGGAGGCAAGTCTTATCTCCGCGCTTGACGTTGTTTAAGAGGTCAGTACGCCATTAGCGCTGGTTCCTCTCCTAGAAGTCGAGTTGACACTGTTGGGACCGGGTGCATGTTGACAAGGATACGAGTTCGTAAAATTCTAAATTTTTACATGCAGCGGAAGAATTAGAATAAAATAATTTCTCAAATTATTCTAACCACGTATCTAGCATGCAACCTTATGGTGTGTGGACATGATCATAAAATAAAATTTTGCGGAAAAGTAAACTAATTTACTAAGTACCTCGCGTAACTCGAAGTAAGGGACGAGATCCAACCGTAGCGTCCCTTGGAAGCTTCGCCTCTATTCGCGTCCACGCCGAGTTCTCTTTGGGATGACTTCGCAAAGTCACGAGTTTTGTGCCAACGAGAACTACTAGATTCTCTAAAGGCACAACTAGAAGATCAAGAAAGAAGAAAGGAAACTAACCACCAAGAGTTGGAATCTAAATTCCGGGAAGGAAGGAGATGTGATCCGCTTCTTCTTCTTCTTGGTTGGCTTCTCCTTGGTAATGCTTGCTCACGGCAACTCCTTGGAAGAGTGGGGTGCGCCGGCCCTAGGTGGAGCAATGGGCGACGGCCCTAATGTGAACAAAGGGGCGCCGGCCCTAAGGGGAAGGAGAAGGAGAGGAAGAGAATAAGAGAGAGAGAGGGAGAGAGTTAATCTCTTGATTACTCAATTGGAATTAAGGGCTTGCCTTTGGTTCCTTTATATAGTAGCATCTCCCTTGCCAAGTCTCCTCTTAATGAAATTTTCATAACAAATTTATCCTATAAATTCTCTTATGAATTATTCCGTTTAAACCAAGTTTTATTATAACTAACTTTATAATAAAACAAATACTTCTTCTCCTTTTATTATGGAATAAATTTTATAAGAAATTTATAAACTTTCTTATTATGAAAAAATCAATTCATAATTAATTTTATAAAATTAAAATAAATCATTCCATGGATCATTTTAATTTCCATAAAAAGAATAAATTTCTATAAATTTATTTATATAAATTTCTTTATACAAATTTATTTATCCATAATTTATAAAATAAATCGCGCTAGATTTATTTTATTAATTAAACCAAATAAATTGGTTTCTTCCCCTTATTGTGGCCGGCCAAACCAAAGGGGGTTAACATCCTCTTTGGCCGGCCAAACCGAGCCGAACCGATCGCGAATTAAACTCATTTAATTCGCCCAATAAGCCTTCAAAAGACTTAGCCATTTTAAGTTTCCGTTGCGCCTCTGATTAACTCAGATTCGACTTATTTCTCTTGATCGGAAAATCCAATTTTCAACTCGTTTTAAATCCCTCGGATTACTCGTAGTGCGTGTGACTAAATAGGCTTTCGATTTATGTTGGCCGTATATAATTAACCAATTATAGAACGGTCATGAGTGGTACCTAGTAGTACATCATGACCCCCAATTAATCGAAAGATCAACGGTTTGACCTCAGAAGTAATTCCGAAACCCTTCAGCAGCTCTAATGAATCGTGCCCCATTCCCTTCACCATCTTATACCCACTTGGTTCAGGACACGGTCTATTTGTGTCAGTCCCCACTAGGCTGACTACGTCACACCTAGCCCAAGTAATGTCTTTCTCGTCCTTTGGATTTCTAATTACTCTCATGTATTTTAGAGACTCGCACTCTAAACATGATATGCTCTGGCCAGAGGCTTTGAGTAACAATCCGACGATAGGCCTGGGTATACATCTCCTCGCAAGGAGTGGTGAATCCTCTGTAGGCTGTTCAAACATCTTCGGGCACTTCGGCTTATACCCAATCATCCTGGGTCCACACCTCCTTGGAGATGCTTGCTTAAGATGTTAAAGTATAAGTCTCCATGACCAAGATGACTTGAACACTGTAAGTCAAAAGAACATCGCACTTAAGCCGCAGTAAGAACTTCATTGACATATCTATATAGATAACCATATGAAGTCTTACAGCTAGTCACTCCAATGAACTAGTTCCCTTAACTAGCATCCATGTTTATCTCCGGACATCCCAATGTCACCAGCCAGTGAGAATCAGCTGATTAGAGAATAACCCATGCTAGTCTCAACAGAATTGATAGTGTCCGTTTTTATCAATTCATCGACTAGGGATACTTTCAATACTTCACATTTGCACATTTAGAGATAATCACTAGTTGTGATCCCATCACAAATTCTCTTATGTTGTGAATTGTATTGCGGACATTCAGTAGATGAGTTTAAGATCCCAATCAAATACACAAACATGTATACTCAAATAGTGAATTATCATTTATTAAATAAATGTTTACAATCATAAGGCGATTGCCTTAGGACACTTCTCTCATATCACTAACAAACTCCCACTTGGCCTAATGCCAATCGCTACGGTATCCAATACCACAGGCTCTAACATGACCCTCAAACTTGTTTTGAGACAAGGCCTTAGTTAAAGGATCCACTAAATTCCTTTCAGTGGGAATTTTCTCAATTTGTATATCATTCCTACTTATAATCTCTCTGATCAGGTGATAGCGGCGAAGCACGTGTTTGGATCGCTGATGAGACCTTGGTTCCTTTGCTTGTGCAATGGCTCCATTATTGTCGCAGTAAATCGGCACTGCTTCATCAATGGTTGGAACCATGCCAAGTTCGGAGACGAACTTCTTGATCCAGACTGCTTCCTTTGCTGCTTCCGAAGCTGGGATATATTCCGCTTCCGTGGTGGAATCCGCTACGGTGTCTTGTTTGGAACTTTTCCAACTTACTGCGCCTCCATTCAAAGTAAATACGTATCCAGACTGAGATTTGGAATCATCCTTATCTGTCTGGAAACTGGCATCTGTATACCCACGTATTACCATATCTCCTTCTCCATATATTAGGAGCACATCCTTAGTTCTTCTTAAGTACCTAAGGATTGTCTTGACAGCCGCCCAATGATCCATTCCTGGATCCGACTGGTATCTGATTGTGACGCTCAGAGCATATGATACATCGGGCCTAGTACATAACATAGCATACATGATAGATCCTATCGCGGATGCATAGGGAATCTTATTCATGCAAATCCTCTCGTCTTCTGTGCGCGGACACATAGACTTTGAAAGGTTGATCCCATGCCTGATGGGAAGGTAACCTTTCTTGGATTCCGCCATGCTAAACCTTTTTAGCACTCGGTCTATATATGTAGACTGCGAAAGACCAAGCAACCATTTTGATCTATCTCTATAGATTCTAATCCCAAGGATATAGGTTGCTTCTCCCAGGTCTTTCATGGAGAAAGTTTTGGACAATCAAATTTTAACTGTCTGTAAGACTGATATATCGTTTCCTATAAGTAATATGTCATCGACATATAATACTAGGAATACAACTGCACTCCCACTAACCTTCTTGTACACACAAGGTTCGTCAGGATTTTGTGAGAAATCAAACTCTTAGATTGTCTCATCAAAACGGATGTTCCAGCTCCTTGATGCTTGCTTCAGTCCATATATGGATCGTCGAAGCTTACATACTTTAGTTTTATCAACCGATGTGAAACCTTCAGGTTGTATCATGTATACATCCTCAAGCAGGTTTCCATTAAGGAAAGCTGTTTTCACATCCATTTGCCATATCTCATATTCATAATGAGCTGTTATGGCTAGGAGCATCCGAATGGATTTAAGCATAGCTACTGGCGAATAGGTTTCGTCATAATCAATTCCTTATTTTTGACGATATCCTTTTGCCACTAATCTAGCCTTAAAGGTAACAACATTACCTTCAATGTCGGTTTTCTTCTTGAAAACCCACTTGCACCCTATGGGCTTAATCCCTTCAGGTGGGTTAACCAAGTCCCATACTTGATTTTCGTACATGGAATCTATTTTCGACTTCATGGCTTTAAGCCATTTGTCCCTTTCTGAATTTTTCAGAACATCTTCATAACTGATAGGTTCATCGTCGTTCGATTCACTTATGAGAAATTTGTATCTCTCTGGAATATTGCATGTCCTATCAGACCTACGAAGAGGTGGTGTAGTTTTAGGTTCAACTGATAGCTCATCATTATGAGTTATTGGTTGTGGGTCTAGACTAGGTGTCTCTGTAATGTCTATTGGAGTTTCTTGAACTTTATCAAGTTCAAAAGCCACTCCCACTGTTTTCTTGTAAAAGAAATTCTTTTTCCAGAAATACAGCATGCCTTGAAACAAACACCTTTTGTTCCAAGGGATGATAGAATTGGTAACCCTTCGTTTCCTTAGGGTATCCAATAAATAGACATTTATCAGACTTAGCATCCAATTTGTCTGATACAGTCCGCTTCACATAAGCAGGACAACCCCATATCATAAGGTGAGTTAAGTGAGGTTTCTTACTATTCCATGTCTCATATGGAGTAGTAGAGACTACCTTGGTCGGGACTCTGTTTAGCAAGTAAACAGCTGTCTTTAGTGCATAGCCCCAAAAGGATTTTGGAAGAGTTGCATGATTTATCATCGTCCTAACCATGTCCTTCAAGGTACGGTTGCGCCTCTCAGATACACCATTATGCTGTGGTGTATACGGCGGAGTCCATTGGGACAATATCCCATTGTCCCTAAGATAATCTTGAAACTCTTGACTTAAGTATTCACCACCCCGATCGGATCGAAGTATCTTAATACTTTTGCCAAGCTCTTTCTCTACTTCATTTCTAAACTCTTTGAATTTCTCAAAAGCTTCAGATTTGTGTTTCATCAATAACACGTACCCGAATCGTGAGTGATCATCGATAAAGGTGATGAAGTAGCTATAGCCTCCTTGTGCAAGAGTTGACATTGGTCCACATACATCAGTATGTATTAGACCAAGCAATTCTCCCACTGGATTACCTTTTCCGGAAAAGGGTAATTTAGTCATCTTGCCTTTTAAGCATGATTCGCATGTATCAAATGAATCGGGTTCAAATGATTCCAAAATTCCACATCGGTGTAATTTGGTCATGCGTTTCTTACTTACATGGCCGAGACGACAATGCCACGTGTAGGAGTTTATTCGATTATCTATTCGAGCACGTTTGTTGCTAACTTCGATATTGAAAATGTCACCGGATAAATCTAACGTGTAGATACCATTGCACAAAGTTCCATTCCCATAAAGAACGTCATTTAAAGTTATGTAACAACAATTGTTACTAAAAGTTAAATGATAACCCTTTTCATTCAAACATGAAATAGATACAATGTTCTTTATTAACGAAGGAACAAAATAACAATTATCCAATTCTAAGACACGTCCTGTATGGAGCTTTAGCAAATATGTTCCGATGGCAACAGTAGCAATCTTTGCTCCGTTTCCAACTCGCAAATTCGCTTCTCCCTTGACGAGTTTTCTTCTATTCCTTAGCCCCTGTATGTCATTACATATATGTGAGCTACACCCAGTATCAAGTACCCAGGTGTTTGAGGAAATAGAGTGACATTCAATAACGAAGATACTTGAAGAGGATGGGGCATCGGATGCCTTCTCTTTCAAGGACTCAAGATAAACCTTGCAGTTTCTTCGCCAGTGACCTTCCTTGCCATAGTGATGGCAAGTGCCTTTTAGGGTATTTTCAGTCTTTTTGACCTTTTTCTTCTTTCCCTTATTCTGTTCTTTGGCCTTCCTCTTAGAACTTTTCTTCGAGGAACCAACTAACAGTACCGTCTTTTGATCCTGCTTCACAGAAGGCTCTACAGTCTTCAGCAGGTTGAGCAACTCAGGAAACTGGTCTGGAGTTGCATTTTCAGGAGGACGGTTGGGAAGTTGATCTTCAAGGACATAAGTAAGCTTCTCTGTCTTGAGGACTATCCTCAGGTTTCAAAGCCAGTCCATGAAGTTTGGCCCAGTCAGTTTATTGGTGTCCAAAATGGAACGCAAATTCAGAGAAGACATGATCGAGTGATTATCCTAGAAATACAAATTGAGCTTATGTGAGAAGAATGATTAAAGAATGTATCAACATACATTAATAAAATCCTATTTATTTTTCGAATTGAATAACCCTTTTTATCAATTCGGGAGATCGTAGGAACATCTCCAAATAGGTTGATATCCAACCATAGATAAGAACCACCATGGCTGTGGCCATCAAGTTGTTCTTAGCTATGAAGGTAGGTAATTATACCGATTACATATCACATATATGTAACTATCACTTTTGTTGGTGAGAGCCCTAGAGCCGATCATGTAATGATTGTATGGACTAATTTGTATCATATTCCTATGTATAAATAAAGGCATGTTTTATGGTTATTATACTTACGTGTATTTGTGCCAATTAGCTAAGTATAATAATGTCCTTGAGTAGAAGGTTCTTATCTATATCAATCGATTGGTTGAATCGATAGTGAGATGATATAGAGAACACTACTCTAAATAATTCCTAGTCGAGTATTAACATTCAGGGACAATGTTAATACGTAGAGACTAGCATGTGAGTCAACATGATGACTTGATCTCACAAGTCATGGATATAGAGATATCAAGTTGACACATGGGTATGCATTGGAGAATGTATACTGAATGACCCGCCATGAGAAAGTATCATGGATCGTTATATGAGTGTCATATACTTTCTCATGTGGCTATTAGTATGACTATTAGTCCTTGGACCTGAAGTCACCATGGATTCCTACATAAGGAGTTACGTACTTTGGCTTCGTCAAACGTCACCCGTAAATGGGTGGACTATAAAGGCGATTACTGGGTATGTAACAAATTATGGAGAGGGATGTGAGTGATGTAGATGGGATCTATCCCTCCTATATGACGGGAGCGATATCGTATTCTTGATAGAGTTAGACCACAAAGTGCATGGCCATGCCCAAGTGAGTCAATATGAGATATTGAGCTCATTTGATTAGTGTGTGTCTACTTGGAGTTCAAGTTATAGATTGACTCGAGGATGACACGGTCTATGCCTCAATTGAGTCAATCTAGATATCAAGGATAGAGGGACATTATCATATATTGTGAGAGTCACAATTATTAGTCACAAGGTGATGTTGGATCTCAACATTCTTGTAACTTGGGTAGCAATGATGTGTTGCTAGATACCGCTCATTGCTTATGTTTCTAAGAGGTTAGAAGCATTGCCAACGTTACAAGAACCTATAGGGTCACACGCAAAGAACAAATAGATGGAGAAAAATTGAAGTCAAGTTTGACTTGGCTAAATATGGAAAGTCCATAAAAGGCAAGTTTGACTTGACCTAAATCCAAATCAAGTTTGACTTGACTTGGTTCCACTTCAAGTTAGACTTGACATGGGAGAAGAAATGGAGTCAAGTTTGACTTGACTATTTATGGAAAGTCCATAAAAGGCAAGTTTGACTTGACCAAAACCCTCCTCACCTTTGTTTACCGAGTGATGACTTGGTTTCCCCCCCATTTGAATTTCGAATTCAAATTGAAAGGGGATATGGAAGGCCACCTAATGGCAATTAGTAGCCATTATGGCCGGCCACTTAATGGCCATTAAGTGGCCGGCCACAAGAGAGAATAAAAAGGGATTTTGTTCCCTTTTTGTGTGTGGCTTTTCATTTTTCTCTCTCCGAGTTTTGGTGGATTTTTCTTCTTCCTCTCCTCTTCTTGGGCGAAAACACAGAGGGTGCTAGCACACCTAAGTTTTCGATCCATCTATCTGTTCGCGTGGATACGTATAGAGGAGTGTCTACTTTGATACTCTACGAGATCCGGCGGCCTCTTGGACAAGCGGGAAAGCGAAGGGCTACGCGTCAAGGGTAATGACCTTATCATGTAGATCTAGTGTAGATTTAGATATTAAACTCGTACTCGTATTTGTTTTATAAGTTCGCACGGATCCGTGGCCGAGATTCTGGGGTTTCCGCAACGCAAAAAGCGGTTTTTGCGGCCTAGAATTCCCAACAGTGGTATCAGAGCCACGTGCGAACCTTGTACGAGTTTAAATTTGTTTTTTTTTGTATTAGATACAAAATTTAAAGACAAATAATATTCTGTGATTTTTCGAAATTTATAGAATTTATGGGTATTTTTCTCATGAAGTCGAAGCAACAAGTGTTCGGACACTTGTAGGCTTCACCGATCGAGAAAAACTTTCCGAAACGGAAAGATCTCGCTATAATCTTTCGGGACAGCGGCTTAAGTTGCTGTAAGGTGGTTTTGGGACACTCGTGAAATTTATTTCGCGAGTAGGGGTGCTGCCCCTAACCCCGCAAGGGACATTGTCCCGCAATCGTGCCCGAAAATCGTGTAGCGGGACCGTTACGGAAGTGTAACTCATAATATTGTAAAATTGTCGAAAAATTATAGAAATTTATTTAAAATACATAATTTGGAATTATGTATGAATTTGTGATGATCATGGCCCAATAAAAACCCAATATGATTGAAATGTGTTGTAATTCATATTACGGTCTGCGTACCGTTTTTGTGATTGTGCGTGTTGTATAGTGTATGCGACCTGCGAGTCGGCTTCTTTTATTTTATTTCTGTACTTTCTTATTTTGTAATGTACAAAATGAAGACGGTGGGCGGTTCATCCGAAGACGGAGTTATGGAGGGAGCCGGCGACACGTGGCGGTCAAAGGAGAAGCTTGGAGAAGCGAAACCCTAGGTTGACCGTCCGATCTT